>JAQIXX010007577.1:0-10636 GCA_034700605.1 Willowsia nigromaculata | reverse complement strand
CAGACTTTCATGGAACAGTCATTGTAGTTGTGACTGCATTGTGTGTGATTATACTTTTACTTATGGTTATACTTACTCCACAAAACAATGCTTTCATTTACATGTGAATATTGTAACTCAAAAAAGTAACCCTAAAAAATTGCTATGAGATTTGGATAAAGGGAAAAATTTCCCCATATTTCAAAAATGGGATTTTTTCAAATTGGCATAGAATTGGTTGTACCTATATGCATTCATCGTCAAGATTTCCTTAAAAAAACGCATATGATATTTCTTATATGTAGATAGATGTTCCACTGCGTAGTATTTTGAGCTAAACCTTCATGGCTAATATGCTTACCACTATAGGCTGCATGAACAAATCTGTAAGAAACATTTAAATAAACATAAATGTTTTAAATGTTTTTGCATCCGTTTACAATGATTTTGCCCTCAAAATGATTATTCAAAAAGGCATGATTTTGCACGCGCGCAGATATCTGTACATGATCTCATGATTTGGAGAGATAATTGAAAACGCAGGGAAAAGTCAGCATTTTACGGGGTCAAAAATTACCTGCCTTTTTAAACTGTTCAATATGTTCATACAAATGTATATCATACTTAAACTATGGTTATTTTATTATGTGCTTGAAAAATAGTAATAATGAGGAATGTCATTAAGGGAAACTGTAAGATTTTTAGCTAACTTTTTTACAATGCAAGAGGATAACATATTTTTTTTATAAAAAAACAATCCAATCTACGCTAGCTTGTGATTATAACTACATAGTTTTGATAAAACTTTTGCATCAGAAATTTTTTTAAGAACAATATAACGCCTTTCAACATATTGCAAAATATTAGCAAATAAGAACTTGAACAGTTGACCTTTAGGTGGTAGCTAACATTTAAGTTAGAAAAAACAGATTTGCTACTTTTTACTTTGAAAGTTTGAGAAATGCCTCCATGTTGCTTTTCTTTTTATACTGCCAGAATTTTTTTGGATTCTTCTACATATGTTAAACATTTTCTTCATACTAGCAAAGAAATTAAGCTTCTGAAACATTCTATTTAGGTTCTCAGATATAAGAAATATATTTTAATGTATGCATTTCAAAATCGAAAGAAAAATATTGTAAATAGGAATAAATATCATTTCTTCCCAAATGGCATCCATGTACTCCACTTAAACTCATTCAAATAGAAATGAATTTTTTGGATTGGCTTAGAGTAATCGCCACTGAATTTCCTCTCAATCGTTATGAGCCTTAAACACAAGTTACGGAATAAATTAAAAGTTTGTTGTATTAAAATGTATTTCCAAAAAATCATCAATCACTTTTCTACGCATTGTATAAGCATTCCAATACAGCTAGGATATTATACCTATGCACTTTTCCAAAAAACTTTGTATTTCATACGTGACCTCATATAACATGTATATTATAAGCAAATATTTTAATACAGTCCTTAAACCTAATATTAGTTTAAAATTACATTTAATGATTGCATTAATATACCTACTACGATTTACAAGAAGCTAGTAACTTTACAATAAAAAAGTTTGCAGAATAATAATTCTGTCAGAAAAACAATACCATATATTATTGTACCTTAATTCACCGGAAATTACAGGAATAGTAATTTTTTTAAATGACAGATCTAAGGAAAAAGAATGACGGTTTCAGTCATCCATGGCTATAATGATATCATAGCAGTAACTTAATTTGTGCATCAATAGCAATTTGTTTTAAAAATATAAGGTCAGCAATATCCTTCTCCAATTATCAAGCATACCATTCTATGTAAAGCTACACGGCACACGGCTATGATATTTATTATAATACAATGCGTTTATACATTACAAAGACTTACAATATTAATCACGATACTTTGTCAAATTACAAGACATAAATGTGCGTAAGGACTAAAAGTAATACTAACATAAGCAAGCATCCAGGAGTGCCATTTCGCACCTTCAACATAATTAAACTTAGAAGCTTGCAGGGAACCGCATTGCTGGTTGAATTATTCTTGCTTTAGTAATATTTTTTAAGTGAGCTACAGTTCCTAACTAACAAGCGACTTTATCTATCCTGAATTTTACAGTAGAAAAATAAATCTATTCAAAAAGTATATTACATGCAGTGATTTGAAATGTTTAGTAAGCGATTTTATCGAATAAATAAGATAATCACGACGGTTTGTATATATCATGCTTCACATAAGCTTATTTTCAATGAGAAACACCTTCTACTTCAAGTCGTGAACGACTCAGAACTAAATAAAAGGGTGAAATACAGGTGTGCATCTATCGTGACCTGGGCGTTTTATAGTCTTTATCTTATTTTCAGGCTTCACAAAGAAAGAAGAATTGACAGCTATCATCTTACAATGTTTTATTGGATAGGCACAATGACTTGCATATTTTGTTACTCCCTTTTAGTCATATATCCTAAAAGCTTCTGTCGAGCGATAAACGGGCTTCTACAGTTGTTTTGATACATACAGGGTAATAAAGATAGTGATTTTTATATTAAATTTGGTTCCGTGCATAATGTTGATTTTTTTTAAATTTTCAGAGGAATACATGCCTAATTTTAATCCAGATAAAAGCAAACTTAACTTGTTTTTGGATGGACTCTTTTGTGTACTGGGATTGTTTTGGTTTAGCGTATGGATATTCGTGTCACTGTTATGTCTCTATGACCCTAGAAGTTTGATATTTTTTGGAGTACTGATTCCAGATGAATACTATACATATTTTCCTGTCGGATTGTGTATTGCAATTGTCCACGTTTATACCGCCGGTATCATTTGTATTAACGCGGTTTCAGTTTTAGGTCTTGTTTTAACCTATGCATTTTATGTTACAACATTTCTTACAAAAGAGTTAAGGCTAGGACAAAAGGGGTACATGACTTCTGAAAGCTTACGGACATCCAAAAACTTAATGCATGTTTATCGATGTTTTCAACTGCTTAATGAGAATGCAATGTGTTTTGTCGGTCGGTTGACGCTTGTGGGTCACCAAATATGTACAATTGTTCCTATCGTTTGCAATTTCATTCTTTTTCGGTACTGGAGCGTTCTAAAACCTCTGACTAAAGCACCAGTGATTTTGGCATTACCTTTGTCAATGGGATTCTGGCTGATTTGTCTGCAGTTAGGAAAGTATTTGTATGTACGTGGAAATAAAATACTGGGATCGTGGAAGCGTCATCAGTGGTCAGACATCGAGGAAAGAAAGGAAATGAAGAGATTTCATAGGTCATGCAGATTGATATTAATACGATGTGGGAATCAGTTAGTTATGGGAAGAATCACTCAGTTCAACTTTATTATAAGAGTGTATTGCGAGGTACATTTAAGATACTTTTGTCTATGAAATCTTATAATGAGTGAACACCTCTCGAAAACTAAGGTCACATTAGCACTATATTCCACTGTATTTTAATTGATCAAACTATGCTTCTAGAGAAAATGTACCTATGTCGAAAAATTTGTTACCGATGTTTTGCTTTTGGTATGGCTTGATGAAATGCTAACGAGTACATGTAAGTCCACATTGTTATCTTTTACCTAAATATTAAAGCGAGGAGATAAATATAGCTGTTAGTGTAGATATTGAAGTTTTCATATTATTCCATTCAATCACCATGAATGTTTGTTTGCATATTTCAATAGAATATTTATAATTTATACCTACTCACTTTCCAAGCTACCATAATTAGACAACACCTGATTTAATAAGTTTCATTATAAATATATTTTTACTTTTATAAAGAACAAGAACGTTTTTTGTTGTACATCAAGATTCACACCCTTTTTGCACTTTTAAATTTATTTCTTCCAAATCACTTTTTGTTTGAGTTGTTCTAAAAATGTTATGTATTTAAATAACATATATGCATGGGGAATTAGTTTTGATGAAAAAATCAGTAATTACGCCAGTTACATATAGATCGGGATATTCTTATTCCAACTGTTAACTACAAACTTGTTCATGCAAACTCATAATCTAGCAGTTTTTATACCATATAGTAATTTTTAATATCGTACATATAATAAAAGCAGAAACAAATGGTATTGTCAGCATCACATAACGGAGTGCAATGCAAAAGGTTATAATTTAATTCGAGCCAGAACTACTTACTACTCCAAGTTCAACAAAACAGTTCAAAATTAAGGACAAGTACTCCACATGCGTCCTTCCTCCCGGAAATAACAAAATGACGTCATACAAAATGTAATTTTCTTAACAATCTTAAAAACATTAAAATGTCTGAAGGTTACATTCTTACCATAAGTAATTCTCAAATATCACATAGTTTGTAGTTTCGGAGTTCACTTTCTGGAAGCATTTGAACAAATTTAAGGTTTTTAAAAAGCAACTTTATTTCCTTGTTTGCAATATACGAAAGCAAAATATTGCAAACAGTTTCATTAAAGCGTTTTGTTAATAATTCTGCTTGAAAGAAAATGTTCAGCAAACGGTTTTATAAAATGGTCGCTTTAATTACAGGCACTTGTTGTAAATATTGCGTTCACACTCTCTATTTTAGTGAGAAAAATCTCCACTTTCATGTAGTTAAGGATGCTCAAAACGAATGGAGAATTATAATGAATTATTTTTTCATGGTGCTCTGGACAATTTTATCAACAGTCTTATTGGTGAAAACTCGCAGCAACGAAAATATGGATATATACAATGTGACATTTTTCTACTGGCTAGGTGGCGTGTGCCTCCTCTTCATATATTCCATTTTATATTGGAATGCTCAGGACTTCTGTAGAGCAATGAACGGATTGTTTTCACTCTTGAGACACCTTCAACGTAAGATATTTCAAATAAATGTGCATATAAAGAAATGGTCTAGAAATCATAACAAAATAAAACTAATGTTTGCAGATAAGTACATGCCATCTTGGAAAGCTGAATCAAACAAAATAAATATCATTCTGGATTGTATTTTCTGCCTGTTCCCAATTTCTTGGTTTGGAATGGCAATCTTTGTCTCTTTGATTTGCGCTTATGATCCAAGGAGCATGGTATTTGTTGGTGGCCTGATTCCTGACAAATACTACTCCTTCTTCCCAACAGGACTTCTAATAATTTTATTTCATGTTTACTGCATGTTTCTTCTAGCTCTTAGTGTGTCTTGTACTCTTGGCATTGAATTCGCATATGTCTACTACCTTACCATTTTCCTCACAAAAGAGCTTAGACTAGGTCAAAAAGAATACAAAACTTTAAACAAATTGCGATCAGCTAATAACTTAAAGCATATATACAGGTGCTTCCAAATCGTGAATGAAAATGCAATGTGTTTTGAAGGACCAATATTGGTCGGAGGTCATACAATTTGTACCCTTGTTCCAGTGCGAAGCTTGTTCATCTTGATTAGTTTTTGGGGCGTGTTGAAACCACTGACAATGGCTCCTGTGATTTTGGGACTGCCCGTTTCTATGGGATTCTGGATGCTTGTTTTACAGCTTGGAAAATATTTGTTTGTGAGAGGGAAGAAAATTTTGGATTCGTGGAAGCGCAATATGTGGAAAGATAAGAGAGAAAGGGAAGAAATGAAAAGGTTTCATAGATCTTGTAGACTGATACTTTTACGTTGTGGTAATCAATTAATAATGGGTAGAATAACTCAATTTAATTTTGTCAAAAGCGTCATGCGCGGAACTTTAAGGGCGTTACTGACAATGAAAAGTAAATAGTTTATCCTTATTTGTTTCTATAATCTGTTTTTCATTCCAATTTTTTAATTTTCTGTGATCATTCGAGCATGAAAATATTTGTTTGAATAATTTTTAAACTTTCAATGCCCCACTACAGTATACAGTGAAATATTTACAAAATAACAAGTCCATTAAACTACAATTGAATTTAATTAGGTATTAGGTATAATAAAATAAGTAAAATAACAAACTGTTTTCCTGCAGCTAATTCCTGCCTTTGTTGGTTCGTAATATTAAGTATAATTTAAAAATTACGATGTTTATTCCTGTTGAGTTGGAATAATGAGCCACATCATACCCTGCAACATGATCACTTGGCAATTTAGCTAAAGATGCTTGTAATTGTAATCAATTATAAATAACTGGTATGTCCAAGTAACATTGACCTATCATCGGAAGACCATTTTTGTATATAAACAGAAACATCTTGTTACAAGGACAGCAAAGAAGATTTTTCGTGTAAATTTTTAAAAACTTCTCCAACAAATACTACTATCGTACTACGAAATATCTGTTTGTGACCATTTTTTAAAATTCTCAAATTTTTTCTCTTCTCTGAGCAATAGAAGTTATAGACTAAATAGTTTTGCTTGTTTGCAAGAAATTACATGAACATCCGCATACAACAGAAGAAATTCAACATAAATTGAACGTAAACATATTTTGCTCTATGTAACTCAACTTTCGTTTAAATGAAATTAGAATTCTTTCATATTTAAAAATTTATGACATTAACTACGACGAAAAAAGTTACCCTCGCCAAATATCTCATACAAATATCTTTCATCTTCATTTGCCATAAAACAGTATATTTTAACAGTTACAATTTCTCATGATTCAGCATAGGACACTTAGTTCGATTACACTCATTTTTGCATAAACGATTATTGCGTGGTATCCTTTAAAGCTATTTAATTGTAAAATTATGTTAGTTGAGACTCAGAATTTATTACTTTATACGAGTATTTTTAGGGATTATTAAGCAGAGGTTATATTTATTCGTAATCATACATATAGTTTTATAATATAATACTATGTTATAACATAACTGTATATTCGTGACTGTTTGACAAGGTATTAAATAATTTCATTCGATAGGTTAAAATTGAAAGTAATACTTACATGTTTATGCACAGCACTTAGATTAGCAATATTCCTATTTAAACTCATAATATGTTCACCCTTTGGATTAAATTTTGATCCTTCTGAGTAAAAATGAACAAAAGTGGGCAATCAAGGTTAACTCGTTAACTGAAAGAACACCAATTATCGTCTTTTAAAGTAATTGTACTTAATTATGTGTAAGTTACACAATTGGTACTATTGTGGCTTATTGCGTATATGTTAGTTTATTTGGGTTTGCGGGACGATAATCATCTCTTTTTTAAAATTGTCTATCTGATTATAGCCTTGATATAAATAAGATTTCATCGTTTCCACATTTTGACACTCAACAGAGTAGCTTATTTTGAAAAATATTTGTAAAAATGACAACCGTATTGATGTGGAACGCGATTGAGATAAGTACAATCTTTTACGAACGATTCTTGTGTTATTATATCTTACAAGTTGATGCGCTGAGAGAAGGTTTCATTGCACACAATAATACAAGAAGACTAATTCCATTTTATGTCTCGTTTTGTGTACTCCTTATCTCGCCTGCTTTATCAATTTACCTAGTCATAAAATTTATTTTTAACCGAGCTTCATTATCTCTTGATCTTCTTCTAGTAGTTCTGACTGTTTTTCTAGTAACATTGTTGTGCATTTGTTTAAATTTAATTGTTGTAGCTAGCTCAAACGATCAAGCGTTCTATTTCAGATGCCTTTTTAACTTTAACAGACGACTTTCAAGTATCGTCAAAAATGTATACAGAGAAAAGGCTAAAAATATGAAACACTTGCAACTTATTAAACGCGGTAAGCTTGATCTTTTGGACTGTAATTTAAATCATATATTTATTACCAATACGATGCATATTTGTGCAATAAACTTTTAAATTTTTATTGGTCCACAGAATTTTATAAATTACTCCATCATGACAAATCGGCTGATGTACTGGGACTGTTCGTGTGTGGGCTTGTCTTAGGTTTCATCATTATTGGAATATTCCTGCCGTTGTTTGGCCTAGTTGGAGGATACGATGCTGGTTACCATGTTTTTATAAGCTGGAAATGTTGCTCTCCATGGAATGAAGTATCCATTCTCATTAGATGCATCATCAATTTCTGGAGCGCCTTAGAAGTTGGTAGAGTATTTAGCATAAGTTTGTTTCAAGCAATCAGTAATTCACACACGCCAATGATGTGTCTCCAAGAAATTAGCAAATTGCGCCCAGGATTTCCGGCTTTGTTGAAATACCAGGAACTTCAATGTATTCTTCAGATTGGTCAATATTCAATGACCTTAGTAGCAGCGGCTTTAATGCTGTTTGGACTTCTGATTGCCATCGTGTGTAATATAGCCATAATTAGAGGCGCGAGAGTGATTTCGATTGGAATATATTTAGTTTTTTGGGGTATTGCTTGTGTCACGTATATTGCTATAGGTGCTCGCCTTCCAATGGCAACAAAGTGTCATGAATTTAGCAAAAATATTTTGAAACATGTCTGGGGTATTCATACTGTATGTGGATTCAAATCAAAGCTTCGTAAGAAGTCGATGAAACTATGGAGAACATATTTACAGTCTCTTAGGCCAGTTTCAATTCGTTACGGAGTAGCAATTTTTTCACGTGAAACTAAGGTTACATATTACACAAATATTATCGTGTATACCATAAACGTTTTACTACTGAATCGATAGTAATCCAATTGTTATTAAAAACGTATGGCAGCTTTCTGAACATATTTAATGTTGTGTTTAGTTTGTGGTATAATTAAGATTAATTTTCTTAATAGAACGAAGCTTCATTACTTACATATTTGCATAAAATTACATCAAGTATCATTAATTTTAATATACTGCCTCCGCGTATGTTAATGATAATTCAATGTGTCTTGTGACACTTAAATTGTGCTCTGATGCATCAAAAAGCAAGTACAAACATATCAATAATCAAATGATTTGAGCACAGTATTAATGAATCATAGAGAATGTCATAAAATTCTGTTTCTGAAATGCTTTTATCCATTTTTTCTGTTAGATATACGCAGAAATAATACGCATAAAAGCTTGGAGGCTACATCAATTTAGTACGCTTAGTTATGTTGTTTATGTGAAAGCTTATGCTAACTTTTAATGGGATATTGACGTACTTAAAGTACCACGACGCGTGGTACTTAAAGTTACTTAAATCAGTAGAGTGTCAACACTGTAAATCTCATTGTTTTTAAGTTAGCGAAAGTATGTAACTCCAGTCCAGTGTTTATTAACCAGTTTTGCAAAGTTACTTATAACGCTTGCCACATAAATGTTTTATTTTAGAGTAAATATTGTGATCTTGACATGCATGCTATTTAACACGCTTCGATACACAATTACTAAATTTGATTTGACGCTGTTTGATCATAAAAAGACAAAACAACTGGAAAAGAATCTATGCTGACAAATATGTATACAAAGTAAATAAACAAAACCAAGAATATAGAACCACAAATCGTTTACAATCATGTCTCAGATCTCAAGAATTAGGGATTTTCCTCTGGGAATACTAAAGCATACTTATCATCATAATATAAGTTACCTACAGGAACAGTGATGTGAATCTAAACGCAAGTATCAATAAAGGTTTTAAAAATCCTTGAATGGATAGACATATAATTATGTTGAATGTCATAGAATGCAACAAAATATATTTCAGATATAAAACAAAATATGGATATGGGAAATCGTTTTTAATGTAACTGAAAGAAAGCTTTATTTCGAATATATTAGAACAAAAAGAAATTAATAGCTAAAAACCTTGGCAGGGCGGCAGACCTCAAATTCTCTTTAAATTATAGGCCATGCACACGTGCCGGAAGATAGGTATACTGTTACTTCCTTTATAAATTTAAATTTTTATAGTTTGAGATCGTCCTTCAAAATGAACTGTATATTCTCTTATTATAAATTTCACTTGCCAACACCGATGTTCTACCTATGTCTTGTTTGGCATTCTAAGCAAATTTAGTTTACTATAGACCAATCAGAGTTTCTTATCAATCCAAGAAAATGCTAAGCGAGCGATTTTATCATATAAATAATTTTCTTTCCAAGTTATGCATCCACTATGGAGCACATCTTATGACATTTAGCAAAAAAGATCATTTGTTCCATATAATGAGAGATACTAAGAGTCTCCAAAAGTCCAAATTTAATTACAACTTAGTGCTAATATGGGCCTCATCATCGTTTTTGCTTGTGCTGAAAAATTTCACAAAAGAAAATATGGAGAAGTTTTATATAACCTTGTTTTACTGGCTTGGTGGAGTCTCTTTTCTTATCAGTTGCTCCATATTACGCTGGTTTCCAGACGATTTTTGTCGGGTCACAAATGGATTTCTTCTGTTGTTCCGATTCCTTCAACGTAAGTTGTTTCAAACTTTCAAAACCACATATTCTTTCGCATATTCTGTGTTTTTTAATTATGCTTTTATAAATTACCAGATCAATACATAAATGACTATGATCCCAACAAAAGTGAACTAAACCTCTGGATTGACTGTATTGTTGGGATATTTTCAATGTTGGTGTTTGGACTATGCGTATTTGTATGCCTGTTTTGTGCCTATAACCCAAGAAGTGTAATATTTATTGGAGGCTTAGTTCCTGATGACTATTATATCTATTTCCCAGTTGGACTTTTAGTGACGTTGTTTCATGCCTACATAACTTCCATTAGCTGTATGAACTTGGCTTCTACAATGACATTAGTATTTTATTATCTATTTTATGTAACTTTATTTCTAACTAATGAACTTC
>JAQIXX010007576.1:0-10636 GCA_034700605.1 Willowsia nigromaculata | reverse complement strand
AGCAAGGAACACATCTAAATTTCGTAACTGTGGTGGGAGGAAATGTGATATTTCCTTTGACTAGACTGTCAGTGAATCATTTCACCCCCATAATGTTCACAAATATTGCGGGGGAGGAGATAGGGTTCTCCATGGGGAAGGGGGAGGTTGTAGATTTTCGGATGTCAGTGGGTACACTTGGAGGAGTTGGAGGTGTGATGTTTTCTGCGTTTAGCTACAAAGATGGAATCAGGATTGCTGTCAATGTTGAAGAGAATTTAATGAAGAAGAAAGATGTAGAAAAGCTTGCTTCGGATATTGGAGAAGAACTCCAGCTTCTAAAGAACAGCTCAAGTTCCAATTTGAAATTAACATAGAGTGTAATGGTATTTGTAAGCAAATAAAAATTCGATCTTGTTTTCAAATTTCGTTAAAATAATAGCAACAGTAAAAAAGATTGATCTATTTGGTCAAATGCTCGAATTTTTTCACACTTCATTAAAATACACACCTTTTGAGACATAACAGCAACTTGCCCCAAAAACCCATCTGAATCACTGCATGCATTAAAGTTGCATTCAATTTCTAACGAAATATTTTTTTACAATGGTAATACGCAAAAATATGGGCAGATTTCTTTACAAAATTACATGATAAAATCGAGGAAGCCAGCGATGCCAACCAAACAAGCAAAGAAGTCTGTAATTTTTTAAGTCACTAAAATGGGGAATAAAAAGTTTGCTGCGACAATTGCCGCAGTGCAAACGAACAGATGAAAGTAATGAATTTCTTTAATCCAGCGTCACTGGTTTTGAATGTTAACGGGCGAAGGAATCGCGTCATAACCATAATGTTTCCATCCTGCATTGCAAATTATATTAATCTAGACGTGTATGACATGGGCAGGTCAGTATTGCATCTTTGGAATGCATTTAAAAACTATTACACAAGACCGACTAAGTTTTACAGTCCTGTCATGCTTGTTGGCATCATTGGCTGAGGCTTTAGAATTTGACTTTCAGTTATTACCTTTCTTCACACAAAAAATTAATTACAGGTAAGCAAAAAATATTTTCGTATGGATTGCATAATGCGTGCATGATTGATGTTAGTACGAGAGAAGTAACATCAACAAGCTATGTTTTTGTTCCAAAGTCAAAGTTTATTCCAAAAAAATGATTAGTTCAGCTTGTACCACCGCACAAATATCCTGTGGATGAATTTAGATTGTTAAAAAGTATACACAATATTGGGAAGCATATCATATTTCATAATTAATCATTAATGGAAAACTATGTAAAATAGAATGTGATGTAATAACACAAAAATATTATCACTATCTGTGTGTGATGTCATCCCATTAAATACTCTTGTAAGTAATTGCGACATCCAACCAAAAGTCCAGCAGTGCTTGAGAAATCACTTGAGATTCTGGAAAGGAATGTGAAATAATCTCATTTATCAAAGCCAAGCCCTTTCAATCATTTAGAATGTTTCATGCGCTCAAATTCATGATTTCATTTGCATTCGTTGTTTCATCGGATTCAGTTGATATTTGGCAATCATCCAAGTTTTTGTGAGATTCCTGGTGGCTCTGAGAGCTTTTCAAAGTAAATCTTGTCCACTGACTGTCGCGTACCCTTAAACTCCAGTTTTCCGGAAATATGAGGTCATGGTCATCGCCATGGTTATCCCTTATCTCAAGTCCAAAGTCTCTTCTCTACTTTGGCGTTATTCTTGTGAGCCTCCTATTCCTTCCCCTCTTGACTGTCCTCAGCTTTCCAATCTTTCTTTTAGCGAGATTTGTCAGTAGCTTCCGACCCAACTATGGGAAATTCATTGGCTATTTTGACGCCTGGATGGAGGAGGAATTTGTTACCAAAATTCCTCGCAGTTCTGTTGTAACAACTTTGACAATTCAAGGAGATCTAACTGTTGACGAATTCCGGTCAATCTTTAAAGCTAATGTGTTGGAAGCTCCTTCAGCACTGAATCCCGGAAAAACTAGGTATCCAGAATTGAAGCAATATTTGACGACATTTATGGGCTTCCGGATTTGGAAGGATGATGACCACTTCCAGATTGAAAATCACATCAGAGAAGGGTTCCAAGAAGCAGAGGAATGTCGTCAGTGGAACAACAATGGAAAGAATCAGTGTGAGCATGTGTTATCCAACATTCACCAAAAGTTACTAAATCTTCCGTACGAGAAGGAGAGGAGTCCCTGGGAAATTATTTTAATTAGAAATGTAAAGTTACACCATAACAATGCCTCTGCGCCACAAACCCTTGTGGCATGTAGAACGCATCATGTTCTCGCCGACGCAAAATCCCTCATCAAACTTTTTGTTGAGTGTCTGGGTGGTCAAGAGTTGAAGTCGGCGACGGCACATACGGCACCTCAAGAAACTTGGGTTGATACCATCAAGTTTTATGTCATGTATTTCGGCCATGTTTTCACCCTCAATACATACCTCACATTTACCCTTGCGAAAAGCCATTTTCATCCCTTCAAAGTGTTCGAGTATTGGAAGGACAGGGATGTAAAAACTGTTATGGCCTTCTCACCAAAACTTTTAATGTCAGATGTGAAGAAAGTGGCAAAGAAAAATAGTGTTACTGGATCCGCTGTAGTAATGAGTATAGTGACAGGGGGAATCCGGAAGTGTGGGGAGGAGCTAAGAAAATGCGAGGTCGCGATTGGATACACCCTTCCAAAACCGAATCATCCGGAAATGATGACTAATCACTTGTATATGACGTTTCTCAAGTTGCCGACAAATAAGGAAGATATCCACGAGAGATTAAAGCAATGCAACAAGAATTTTTTGAGGATCAAGTCAAACCAACAAGGAAGATATGTCGACTTTACGACGATTATGGGAGGCAGCCAAATATTTCCTTTGACGAGATTGGCAGTGAATCAGTTTACCCCCATGGGAATCACAAATATTGCTGGGGAGGAGATCGGGTTCTCCATGGGGAAAGGGGAGGTTATAGATTTTCGTATGTCTGTGGGTACACTGGGAGGAGTGGCGGGCGTCGTCTTTTGTGCATTCAGCTATAAAGATGGAATCAGGATTGCGGTCATCGCAAAGGAAACAGTTTTGAATAAAATCGAGGTGGAAAAACTTGCGTTGGACATGGAAGATGAGCTCAAGTTGCTTGCAAGCGTTTAAAACATAAACCTAAAAAAAAGTGCAAAAATAACTTGATGAATTCTTATTTTTAGAGTTGTTTTAATGCAAAATTTGAGCGATGCATTTGTAGTAATGAAATGAGCTATTTGGAATGGCATACCTCATTTGAGAATAAGAATGAAGGCTCACTCGTGTGGTCGGCAGTTTTATATTTTTGGAACTTTATTTCTCTTATAAAACTTGTTTACCAAGTGTCTATTTTTGTGAAATCAAATTTCAGTTTGACGAATGAGAATTAAAGACACTTAATCATTCATACGTGTGCTTCATGGGCCATGTTGGATGTGAACCTGTATACACGAACTGTGTACTTTTTTTTAATTCATGAAGCTTATTTCAATATTGCATACATGGGTCTCAGTGACAAATGAACCATTTCATTCATTCATTCTACATGTACCTGCATTAAATCGCATGCAATCCATAACTCTAACTTGTCCACTCATCATCAGTTAGCTAGAACTGGATTAATAAAGATAACTATTTCAATTCAAACAAGTTGCAAAAACACCTGCATTACATTATGCACATGTCCAAGTCGATTTTTAACAAAGCACGATTTTTAATGTGAAATGCACTTCCGCTCTTATCAAATTGGCAGATTATTCGAATAATCATGTGGAATTATGGATTCTATTGGTGCACATGCTGTACAAAATATGTGATTAATTACTATACGCTGCTGGTCTATTATAATTTTATTCACATGTTTCCTTATCAAAGCCTGTTTACATTTACTAAACCATATTTTCAAACAGAACTGAAGAAGTGGCAGAGATTGGACCGAAAATCTTAACATCTTTGATTTTACTCGTGCTCCAGCTTCTATGGACGTATATGAAATTTATGAGATTTCTTGGTGTGTAAGAGGGATAGACTAGACATACATAGATGAGATGAAGTTTTCGAGATTATGAGGAACTATTTATTTTAACGAACTTAGACAACTTTGCATTGCAATTCCTGTAGTTATTAAAAGAACTCCTCAGTTTAAACTCAAGATATAATTTTAAAATATTTACCATCTCACATCAGGTGTACTACCCTCACCTCATTTTGCATTATAATCAGGCAAATAAAGCATGGCCCGATTTTTTGAAGCTCCCTCGCACTTAACCCTTTCACATCATCATCCAGCCAGTCACATTCCGACGCTACACAATAAAACAAAGCATTCCGATACACACTGTGTATCGGAATTGCATTGGATGATGATGTGAAAGGGTTAAGTCCGAGGGACGTTTGAAATATCAGGCTTTGGATCACACGTCTGCTTAATATGCAGTAAAATCTCAATTTGTCAATAAGCAAAAAGTATATACGCTATTTGATGGGCAAGAATGCTATGATCATATATTAAAAAAGAATGAGTTGTATATGCCCATAATATTCCGCTGACGACTAAAAATCTTCTATCCTCACAGAATGATTCTATCCATGATTGACATTTATACACAATTCTACGGAAATTGCATGTTATGTAGCGTCATAAGTACGCTTGAAATTCATTGCACCACATTTTTGAAATTCCAATGTAAAATATATTTTTAATTTACGTTTGCTTGCTACATAAACAAATTTGCAACGGCAAATCTCTGAATAGTTATAAATACAAATTTGCATTGTTTAAACAGTATGACAAGTAATTCTTAGTTGTTTTTTTTTAAGAATGGCTTATTTGTACTGCAATAGATATTCTGGGGCAAATTGTGACATTACTTAAAATTATAATAACGCAAATATGCTTTGACCTTGCCAAGACACATCTCTGACATGCACATGTTTCATAAAAACTAGATACTCCTTTAAATTTTGTGATGCACAGAGTTGTCAAGGAGAGTAAATGAAATTTATGAAAATGGATTTTTACTCACTCGCTAATATGTGGGTCAGTTAAAAATTTAGGTGAAGACTGCTAACTGTTTTAATGAATAAGGTGGTTGAGGGATGAGGTACCACATTAAGAAGGTCTAACTGGAATCCAGAAAGCTTTATATGGAAAGATACGGTTGGATTACGTCTGATGTCAGAATCCCCCGTTTTTTGTATAAATCTTTAGCAAATATTTTAATTTATTTTCTACTGTATATTAACTCGAAATCATTTAAGCTTACAAAAACTAATTAGATATAATATTCAACGTACCTGTCAACAATAATGTTAACCAAATCGTTCCAAATTACATACATACATACATAACCAAATCGTCCAGTAAAGGTGAGGGTATATTTTTCAATGATAATTCTTGACCCTTCCTACTTATGATGCAAAACACATATGAAATATCATCATTCCTCGGGAAACTACTTTTTCAATAAAATTTAGATGCATTATGGTGCCCAGTTACGTTGGAATGAATAGGCCGATCTTCAACGTTTTTAAAAATATTCCGTTGTCAGTGTGTAAAAATTGTATTGACGTTGTTGAAGATATATGGTCAGAGATAGAAAATCTCATACTACAAAAATTCATCGACATAAAGTATGTCCGAGTTGTGGTCCTTAATTAAATTTAAATTTGTACAAACAATGAAACATTTGTACCTGATCATGCTGCATCACATAACCTGTGAAAACTAAATTGGCAGAGTGTCACAATGCTCCATTGTCATTTATCAAACAAAGTCATCCAGTAATTTAATTTGTCTAGCCAAAGCACGATTACATGTGCATGTGAAGTTTTTGTATCGTATCTTATTTAGTTATATTTTGTACTAAAACCCTGTATTTGTGCTAATTAAAAAAACAAACAAGTTAAAAAAGGGATCAATATCAAAATTTGCATATCCACAATCTGAAGTCAATCATATCTCATGTAAGAAACATAAACTGCACATAAGACCATTTTTGTACTTCTCGTACCCGTGTACTTACACATTTATGATTTTATGGCATTTTATTCCCTCTGCATTGTTTTTATTGAAGTGAGTTCAGCTTCACCCTGTAAAATGAAGAAAACGAGTATCTTTTGTATTCATAGTGTTGTAGTTATGACATGAAAGAAGTCAACCGGCATAAACTATTTTTCCGGTTAAATAAATATGTATGCATACTCATTTTAGTTAGATGTGTAACGCAAAAACGCATCAGAAATTTGTGGCCTCTTACAAAGACTTGTGGAGCGTCAGATAAAAACATTAGCACTTTTAAAGCATATGCGGAATCATTTAATATGTTTGTCTCAGATCTTCCAGACGCATGGCAACACTCCGTAACCAAGTGTCCAGGCTGTACAAATAATACACTAATTAATATTTCACCTGTAACAACCGATTTAAAGGATTCAAAATGACTTAAGTTTTATCAATGTGGTAGATGAATTTGTGGGAAAGTGTGAAAGAATAGCAAAAAAATCAGAAACTGCAAGGTTGATAATCAGGATACTTGCCACTTTGCCCCTGGCCCTATTTGGTTGACTACAAACGATGCAAACATATGAGTTGCAAGCAAGTCCGGAGACCGAAAAAACTCGCTCTGTCCAAGCCGGAGAGTAAACTAAGCAATCAGTGTTAGTTAAAATGCTAGCAAAATCTTTGTCAGTTACATTTATGCTACAGGTATTTTGGGTATTGTTCTCGAATTCCATTGTAAAATGCGAAAAACGTATCGCTGACAATCAGGTACAAGTACAGCTTTGTATGGAGTATTCATTCTATTATTGGAAGGTGAGAACCTGACCCTTACCAATCGAAAAGGACACGAAGACTGACAATGATCTAAGAATGCTTGGCCTCGGCTAAATAAAGGTAATGTTGTCTTTTCCTCTTTTTCCAGACTGTTGATGCCGACTATAGTGTAAAGTGCGATATTAAGTGTACCTGTCAAATCTTAAAGCCATTACACGTTTTCGAGAGTTTCAATACGAGCGTCTTTGAAAGGGTTAAGTGCCAATCACAAATTTTTGCGCAAGCTCGCTTAAAGACCAACGTAACATTGCAGAAAAATTTGTTATTTTCGGGCTGTTTGACAAAGAAGCCGACTTCATAACAAAACTCTATTTTCGTATTAATTTAATTACAATACAATTGTAATTATATCTGTGCAAACACGCTACTAGCTAGTATGAATATGTTAAATATATTTTCATTACTATATAATTTTACATTGCTCAAGAATATCAAAAGTAAGCTCTGTTATAAGAATTGATATCTTGATAATTTTCAGTCTGTTAGATTTGAATGAGCATTCACTCTTAATTCAATTTGTATTTACCCAAAGCTAAAAAACGGTGTGATGAATTGTAGGGGGATACAGAGAGAAAAGAGAGTGTGCAAAAACTTGTGTACTAATGGATGACTTCTACTTTGGACTCATTATGTGTATTATTCGTGCTAATTCCTGTCAACATTTTTTACTCGCAAATCCTACATTGACAATTCTAGACAAAGACTCATTCTGTCTCCCTTCTTTCGAATTAGCTATTAGGAACAATATGCACATGGGATTGCAGGATTGCTCACCTAAAAATGATACGCATTTAGCTAATGCAATACTTTTGAACACTACACTGCCCTAATATAATGTTATTAGAGCATTGATCCATAAATCAATGTATATAAGTGAAATCTGAGCTTTACGTCACCCAAAATAATCTAATTGATTAGCAGTATTCATAAGTAATAAAGGCATATAAAGCTTTTCAGTTGAGTATCATAAAGACATCATAACTCGACATTATTTTCTATATTCTCTTGAAAGGATTTGCTTTCTTTAGATTTCTTAGCCTTTATTCGTAGTCAGTAAAAACATCCACTTCTCTCCATAAAACACTTGACTCTTTTATATGTGTATTGTGTAACGTTTATAAAAGCAATGATTTTGATACAAATATTAAATACCTAAAAAACCGTCAACAACATAAGCTGTTTTTGGTCTTTATACCTGTGCGCTTTTACTGTTGACAATGGAAGTGTTATTCATTTGACTTCTCACTGAATTTGTATGCCTCGATTGTGCTTACGGATGATGGTGAAGCCTAGAGAAAAAAGCATTTTGAAAGCTTCCACTAGTTGGAATATTGTCACAAATACTTGAATGGGCACTCGACTACAAAGGAATTAGTTGTAAGAACAATTAAAGGATGCTTCAAGGGAATATAGCTTCCTACGTAATATGTTCTTATATATATATTGAGATATTAAATCTGCGAAAAAAGAAAGTCACCAAGCGACTCTACGATGTTAAATAACTGTTCATGACCATGAACAAATCTTTACGATTGCAAGGAATCACTATGTCAATCTTACGCTTCCTTTATTTTTGTGCATGAGAAATCTAGTTCCTATTTATGACTTTGACATGATATCAATTTTCGGTGAGCTACATTCAAGGACACAGTTGAAGTAGCCATTCTGCTTGGATATACTGAAGAGATTTGAGTGAATCTGATGAAGATATAATCGATCAAGGGAAATGAGGGTCAGCTAATAATTTACAAAATGCCAACTGAACATTTAGAAGGAATACAGTGGTTTCCAGCACATTAAAGAGGCATGGCAGAAGGGCAAACTAAGAAAAATCAGTAGAAAAATTGGATGTTGGCGGCCTCGAGGAAGTTTAACTAATCGTAATGAATAGTAATTTTTTGAAAATGTGACGGAGACAACAAAGAGAAAGCAGGAGAAAGTAAAGTTTTGGATGATAATTGAAGACAAGATTTTGAGATCATGCGAAAAAACATCTTCATCCCTTCCTCATCTGTTTTCATTTCCATGCTGAAATACTACCGTTCCATTGCTACGGAAGCATCACTGGGGCGAATATAGACCACCGAGCATTTTGTAATGCTACCTTGTTCCTACAGAGATTGCAAGGTAAAGTCATCTTTGTTCTCCATTTAATGCAATGCTTTAGTATGGTTACCTACTTGAACTTGGCATTTCATTGCATGCATTAGTAAAGCTATTAGAATGCTTTGCCGGTGATGGCGTTAGTATGAACAAAGCATAGGGTTTTGCACTTCACATACTGAACTGCAAGTCAACTTTTCTGACTTCCATGATGCATGTCATTTGATCTACAACACGCAAAAGATATCTACCCTCTAACTACTTACTACACACGAACATATTCATTCTGACAATATGCTGAGATATAAAGGGAAAGGTTTCCCATCAATCTGAGCATATGTAAATTTATTCGGTATCTCGCGGGCACCACCTGATGCAGAAAACGAGTGACATCCTAAAAAAGAGAGATAATATGAGAGAAAGTCAGAAGGAAAAAGGAATTTGCTCTGGATATGGTATCGAGTTTTAATTCAAGTTAATTCTCCTGAAGATGGTTTTTGTTTAAAACCGAAGGCTAGAGATGATAAAATTGTATTTCAAATAATGGCATCCATGATCTCCGCTCTCATTTTCAACAAGTTTATTTTAATTAATTGTTCTATAAAGCAGTAGAGGGAAGTTCCAAAGTGGAAAGCGGGTGTAGTGTCATCACTCATATTTAAATATGATGGGTAAGATTGCAGCAATTAATTTCATTTCTCTACGATTTTGTTAGAATCCGGAATATTGCATTTAAAAATTTCTAAACTGCTGATTTAGATATGGACTCAACCCAAGGCTATCAGCCACCCTTCTACAAAATCAAAAGTGGGGCTGCCCTTAACAGCCTGTTTGAGCAAGACGAGCGTCGCAAAAATGCCCTAATTTTGTACTGTCGAGGACCCCAAGAATTTAGAGCGGGACACATTAAAAATTCATGTAACACTCATCACATGGAAGCGCCTGAATATTATAGGTATCGCCTCAGTTTTCACCTCATATTTATATACTTTAAAATTTCCTTTCAAAATTTTCATTTCATTTTCAATCACTATGTTTCTCCCAGATTTTCAACAAAAGCTTCCGCCATAGAATTCTTCTGGGATCAACTGGCCACCCCAATCGTTAACATTAATGTTCCCGGTTATTATGACGAAATAATTTTATATGATGATCGCTCAAATGATCAATTTATTGGATAACGCCTGGACACTATGATACACGCAATAATGAAGTGGAATGAAGACACAAAAACTGATGTTTGGTACTTGAACGGCGATCTTTCGACGAGTTGGTCGACGACCGTTTCAAATGTCGGATTTGTAAAGAGATATTCTCTGGAATGATATTTCAATGCGGTAAAGGACACAGCATCTGCCTAAAATGTTCTAAAGATCGTCTCCACTGCTCGGTCGGGGGATGTCGGTTTCCGTTTACTTTCGAAAGTCATTATACCCTGAAAAGGATAGGCATTGATTTGGAGGAGCTAATGGCCAACTTTGTGGTAGTGAATTGCCCCAATGAAAATGGCTGCAATCAAACTTTGATGCTGAATCAGGTCTCTAGACATACATTTGATTGTGTGAGAGTAAGAGGTCCAGTTGGGAGGAGACAGACTGGAGGAGGAAATTCAGGCGATGGAAAGAGAAAGCGAGGTTTTCCATCGGCAACTTGGAGAAAGCACATAAAC
>JAQIXX010007575.1:0-10637 GCA_034700605.1 Willowsia nigromaculata | reverse complement strand
ATCGGTACTGGATGATGCAAACATATGCTCGATTGGCTGGAAGTGGACTATTCGTAGAATGGGATAAGTTGACAAGCATGGCGCCAAGATACAAATTGAATTTTCCATTGAAAGATCCGAATCCAAACAAAGTTTTACCTGGAGACCAGATTACGCTTTCGGCTGTTTTAGGTATTCAAGTAATTTGCGGTATTGTTTGGCTATTTGGTTGTATATGGTTTATCGTTGAGCTAGGCCTTTTTCATGTTGCTTTGCCGATCCCAAAATCTAGCTTAAAAGTGCGCGGCAGGCACTCGAATGAAGTAGAAAAATCAAAACGGGAAGCGACACATAATAAAAGAAAACAAAAATCATTAAACCTTAAAAATAAAGAAATATCAACCATAAAAGTGCGTTTACTTGAAGACACATCACATGGAAGAAATAATTTTCCTGATACCAAGTCAATACAAAGTGATCATAGAACAGATGACAGTTTTTCTTATACTGTGTTGGCACTCATGCAACTGTGTATTGAATTTAGGAATAACTGAGAACAGAAATGTATTTTAAAAAGTTAAATTTGAAAGTGAACTTGTGAATCCAAATTTGTCGAATCGTAATACATATCTAAAAGGTCAGCTAATAAATAAAGTCTTTAAAAACTAAGCAGTAAGGAAAATATAAAGACTCCTTTTTACATTCTGTTCGCATTTCTATTCTATGATAGATTTATCTTCATCCATACTATTTTTAATTCATCAATATTTACTTGTAGTAACATATGAAACCAATTAAGGTTTTAGGAAGATGCAAGCTAAAATGCACCATAAAACGTGCAATCTACAAGTATAAAAGTTTATGTATCCTGGGTTAATATTGACGGCATATTTCAATCAAACAATCATAACAGCATTACTTACTATTAGTTTGTAAGAATCTACATGTCTGCTTGATTAAATTTGTGGAATCGTCGACAAAAAAATTTGTATTATCACAGGCCCAAAATATAACAACAGTGCCAATTTATGCCATATAAACTTTATGAATCTAGATTTAGGACACTTATAACTTTACAACAGTATTGATTGAAACAACCACCACCATATGCACATTATCCTATTTAGACTTCTTGTTTGAAATAGTGATTTTGTTAACTTTCGTGCGCTTCACAAACTTCTTTATGTTGAACAAAATTTTATATAGGTAGTTGACGGCCAAAAGTGTCGTCCTAGCAAACCATAGGTAACATTCGGTGCTACATACGCTAAACGAAATAACTAATCATCCAATCCAAATTAAAAATACAACTATGATGTTGCCTCCCATGACTACATACACTGGCATTTCCCGAATATTTCCTTTATAAACTACATAACTTCTAAAATTTGCTTGCATTTTCTCAGTTTCCGACCGTATCCAACGTTGGTGAAGTCCGGCTGAAAAAAGTGACCGAAAGCGCATCTGAAAGGTGTCCATCGATGTGTGCATGCTTCTTGGTACCCAAACATTGCATGTTTAAAGGAATGGTTGACTGCTGATATGCAAATTCTCTTTTACCGAATTACTATAACTTGTAATTAAATTACCAACTGAAAGAAGAATATTCGGAAGGGATGCAACAAGCGCTTCTCTGTCGCATCTTTTTAATTTTGTAGCAAAATAATCAGCATTCATGGACAAATACGTTTTCAAAGTTTTTGCTCTGAAAAGTTTTTCCCGAATGTTTGCAATGAGGGATCGTCCATCAGAACTCCATGTTTTTATCAGTGTTCTAAAAAAAATAATCTAATTCGGTGGGATATTTCTCCCCAACTATTTTTTCATTCCATTTCCTATAATGCGCTCAACTAATTTTAAATCGTAGTTTTCTTTGATATTTTTATTATGTTTGATAACCCTCGTCCCATGGGAGTGAATAAAACGAAGCTTTCCTGACTACTGACTAAAAAGTCGACGGAGCACTTTAAACGCCCCTCTCTTATACACGCCTCCCCTCCCAGTAGACGCCCCATCTAAAGTTGATTTTCTAAAGTTGCCGTATATGCAACAGTGCATATCTGTGCATGTAAGTGAATATACAGTACATTATTTGATTGCGGTTGTCTTAAACATGTTTTTCAACGCGTTGTGTATAGAATATCGTATACGTATCAAAGTTTTTATCATAATATATGCATGCATTTCGATGAAGATATTTAAAGAAATTTTGAGTAAAAGTTATCGTTGTAAATAGACGCCTCCCTCTATCACGCGCCCCCTCCCTATAGACGCCCTGGCGTCTATGATCTAAAAAATCGGCGGAGTAAATAGACGCCGGGGCGTCTATTTGGGATTTTACGGTATAAAGGATTTCTCCAAACTGTCAGAAAGGCAATGCTGCTGTTACAACTATTCAGGTTCCTGGATTCTTAGCACAATCGTATCATCTATGCTTGCTTTCGGTTCATTCATTTTTGGGGCTGGAACTTTTACAATCGCCACGAACAAAACATAACCATATAGACAAAATGTCGAGCAATTTCGGAACTAAAGGAAATCAGATATGGAAATTCTAATGAGCACGGAGATCCTAATATATAATCAAATTTACCTGACCAACAATATTTGTTTGGATTAAAAGGCAATTTTTATGTCAGAAATAATTTGTGCAATGGCAGATTTTAGTAAAAATTCATTTATGAATGTACTCCCATACACATCAATTTTATAACTCATATACAATTAAAGTAAATTCAAGTAATTTCAAAATATTCTTGGAAATTCATTGTATTGCACACAGCGTTCCAATATTATTTAATCGCTGAATTTAAATGGCTTGAGTGCGAGGCTGAAAAATTGTACTCATTTGTGATAAACTATAGGAGAGAAATTACGAGGTCACCGGTTCATATATGGCTGCTCATTTATGTTATTCATTCAATTTAGAAGCATCTCACTTTGATACAATATATGACTCCCCACACACCGTATTTTTATTATTCCATATAGTAATAAAATTATGCTTCACATTTTTTGGTTCACTTCTAAAGCTTATTATCATTTTTGACTTTGATTTTTGTGGATGCGTAGATGACCTTCTAAATTTCACTGAATTTCAAAGGAATTTCCCATGAATTTCAAAAGATTCAGAGAAATTTAGAGTTATGTCAAAAGCAATGGCATATTGTTTTTCATACTACAAATGTTTGCAAATAGTCCGGATAACACTTAACAACTCCGGTTTTATGCAAGTTTACTTGATATGAGTGGCTTGTTTCAGATTTTTCACCAATATGTAAGAAAGTACTATTCAATTTTCCAAAAAAAAAATTACAATCTGCGTGACAAATGATTAATAATGAAGAGCACAAAAAAAAACGGATATACATTTGATCATACAATATTTTCAATAAATGCTTCGTTTTGAACTGCGAAAAGCGTGGAAAACGCTTAGTTAATGAGATCACCGTCCCGTCTGTTTGTGTGTCGACGGGACATCTCGAGAATTTGTATGTCCGTTGACGGGTTGACACTGGTTCACTAACACTTTAGGTTAAACGGAATTATGGGATTGGTTTTCAGCCAAATCGGTCAAGTCGTTCCCCCCGGGGTAGCTGGGGGATGAATTTTTTTAATGACAACATAATGCCATGCGGCACCTCAATTGAAAGCTTTGAGTGAGTACATCCTTTTCCACTATCTCCTTTTGAGATGCACTACTGCCCCTAGCGGAAATCGGGGGGAAAATTCTTTCATGTCATCCTAGTTAACTTCAAAAGACAAAAATTATACATGTCAAGAGATGTCATGTCAGTTTTAATATAATAATATAATGCTCTGTTTTCGGTATTTGCAATTCAGGGTTTACACCCTTCTAGTTTATTAATGATTATAACCTTGTCTCAGAAAAATCTTTGTTAATTGCTTTCTTGATATATGTAAGCTTGAATATGGTGTATATATTCAATATATTACGGTGTGTGTATTATTACTGACGCCTTTTATGCTTGAACACTCATTTTCAAAGATACTACCTTACCAACTGGATCTCAAAATCAAATGTATGCCCTAATAGTCATAAACAGACAGACGGGACCTATTTCTTACAAACTCTAAAATATCTTTTATCTAATTTTGTAACTATTCATAAAAGCAGAATCTTTACTGCAAAAGAATTATAATAAACTTTATTCAGAAATATGTAAAAAAGATTCTTTTAAACTTTACAGAGACAATAGACACTAGAAACAATTGCATTTCCAAGTGGGGGGTATCATCAACTGCCAGGAAGCTTAGGTGCATTTACAGTTTTTTATTCATTTAAATTTGGGTGCATTTACAAATATTGTATGCATTGTATACTTGAGCTAGCATTCTCAAATATTATAGTGATTACTTGAAGCAACGCACGTTAGAACCCCAATAAAATTCTTTAGCATTGGCTTTTATTAAAAACTAGATTTTAAATTATTAAAACACTGTAATTTATGCTCACTTAAATACGGTTTGGTACCTGAATTTTTGGGTACTTATTTGGACGCCTTAATAGTTTTGGACACAATTCCAAATCGAAATTTTTGAGGAAACACCATTCTAAAGAATTTTTTGTGGTTAACATGAAGATGCCAAAGTCACAAAGAGCATTAGCTCCATGAACTTAATCTCTTGATAACTTTGAAAACTTATCCTTGTCCACATGCAACACTATTACGGCTAAACTAAACTAAACTGCGAATATTTACTTCGTACAAGCAACATTGTCTATGGTACTTTTTTGTTTATAATTTTATACGGACATGGAAATTCTTACGGAGCACGGGAGCGGTGCTCCCAGGGATTGGGTGTTGACCAGGGTATTGATTGAGCACTGCTCCCGAAAAAACAGGGTATTTTTGGCGGGGCCGTTTTTTTTTTGCTCATCAGGGTTTTTTGAAGGAAGATCAGGGATTTTCGCCGAATTTTTAGCAAATTTCAGGGTTTTTTGGTCTCACCAGGGATTTGTCTGGGGTGATCAGGGATTTCGTTTTGGATCAGGGAAGGGTTTCACCAGGGATTTTTCAACTTGACCAGGGATGGCAAACTTCGTGCTCCCGAGCCATTTGTAAGAATTTCCATGTCCGATTTTATAAGTATAATTTAAATGAGCAAATCAATTTCAAAGTGAAACATAGCGTCAGTTTGAGAATGTTGGATCTACAAAACTGTAGAACTTCTAATGATAATGAAACTTGAATCAAGACGCAAAATATGAGATAATTTTTGGTTCGTACATGCATTTAAAAATCAAGTCGACATAAACGCAGCAGTTTGATCAAGTCTTAGAGTGAAATTCGATATAAAAAATTACAATTTTGTTTTGATTTATCGATTTTTGAGGACATAAAGATGTGCTCGAATATAGACATACTAAAGTAAAATGGTTCATTGTGCATAATAAAGTCCGTATTTAAAAAAATCAAATATACCATTTTGTAGAGAATTTCATAAGCATTAAGGGTATTGCAAACGCTTTTGGAAGAAGTATTTTGTATTCATAAGAAAATGTGGTGATTGAAATGTTTTAAAAAATGTGTTTTTCCAGCATATCATTTTTTAGCAAAAGTCTAAGTTTTCAGGCCTATATTCACAAAACGAATACAAAAACTGAAAATTGAGGATACACCTAAAATAGTATATGCGATTTTCTATCTTTTGCTGGAAATTCCTCTGACGATTTGTGTAATGGGTAACCACAGAGAAGCCTCTAACAAAAGCAACCTTTTAAGCAAGCTCCCGTTACTTTTTAAAGTATCACGTGCGTTTGCCAGAATTATATACAAAACCAAACCTTGTGTTTTAAATAGCACAAAACTGGCTACAAACAAGGTACAACGTTTAAAAGGTTTGGCATGTATACGACGAACTAGAGAGTCAACAATAACCTGGACCATTTGGGGGACAAAAACCTTCACGAAAAATTTTCACAAAATACAAGTTTTTTGAAACAGGTTTCACGATCGTAATACAATTCCATATATCAATGCATACACACTCTAGAGTTGCTTACTTCAATTACACTACAGAACAATCGAGAAACAAATAAATTCACGCATGTACGTGTTTTGAGCGGCTCTGGAACAAATCATTGTTAAAAGGAAGCTGACATAGAGAAAATTTACTGATGACAGCGCTCCGTGGTTTTAAAATAAAATCAACCTTTCAACTATCCACAATAGCCACTATGCATTTATAAGTTTACGGCAATATTGAGTTTAAAAGTACAGTCCCTTGGAAATCTGGAGGGGATGATAAGTTTATGAAACAGTCGGAAATCTAAATTTTTAGAAGTTTTTGTTCTGCTCACGTAACTGATTTTAAAACGGATTGTATTTCAATAATGCCTACCTGATTCTGAATTTCCAAAAAATGGGCTGTCAAATGATATATGACTTGGATTCTGAGAGTGCTTAGTTGTTGAGTTATAAGTAATTAAATCCAGTCCGTCTATGTTCAAGCACATCTTTTTTTGATAATTAATGTTTTATTCTCGACGTTTCGACTTCTTACAGTAAGTCATCCTCAGGAGAGACAAATTATGAATTCGAGTACAAAGAAACAGAACTGCAGACGGGAAACTAACTACAAAGGGAGACTGATTTTAAAATATAACTAAAATAAAAATATTATTATGTTTGATGGCCATCTTGACTTTGGAAAAAAGCTTGCAGCTTCACAACAATGAACTCCACTAGTCTTTTTTACAAAACTACAGTACATGATAAGTGATGAAAGCATTTTCATCTGAACACAGAACTACACAATAATTATTGCATTAGTAAACCTGGATATTATCAGCTTCAGAAATATGTTAGATTTGGAATTAAGTTCTGTAAATAATATTTCATAGATAACGTTCGTGTAACATGTTATGGAACAGGGCAAGAACAATTACTTTTACTGCACTAGTACTGAAGTAGTGAATGCATGAAATACACAAGAACAGAAGGAAAACGTCCCTTGCATAAATAGTGCATGAATTCTCGGGTACTCGTATGTATCTTCTTTATTTCTAGTGTTTTTAACTCTTAAAACAAATGAAATATCAGTCGAGGTTTTGAAATTTTTGTCGGAGTTTCCTACAGGTAGTCAGGGCTTGATAGACAGTTTATATTCGTCTCATTGTTCTGTTTTTAATCCCCACGCTAGCGGTGAATCTAACAGTCGGAGAATCTTAAATAGTCGAATTGGACATAGGATAATTTATTACTTACGAAGAAATGTATTCGTCGCTAAACAGTTCTAAATTACTGCATTGCTACTATGCAGGTGATGATACTGCTGCCTGCTTGGGCCAACCATGCACGTCAGGTGAAACCTGCGAAGGTTATGAATGTAAGTTACTTGTAAACTAATTGCAAGAGAGATGTAAATCTCAAGATGATTGGAGAATGATATTTGAGAAACGGAGGGTATGGATGACATTTTGAAACATTAACTATTTATTTTCTCAAGCTTTCGAACACTAAGCTGTGTTCATCACCAGGAGAGTAACTGATGAAAAACAAGAATGTATAATTAATTTATGAAAATCAAAGCTAGTTATAAATTAGAAGACAATTTACGAGTGTGGGATTATGAAGTATGTATACATACATAGTAAGATGAAAGTTATTCTAATACCACAATTGAGCACTAAATATGGTTTAGACTGAAGGTCAGAAATTACGAAAGTCGGAAAAATTTGATCATTGTGGTCTTTGGAGTGGTTTCATTAAAATAGGTAAAACTGCATCCCAGATTGTTGAGATTTGTTGTTGTTGGGTGGTGGTTCGGGAATGGGTGGCGGTTCAGGCTCTGGTACCAGCATCCCCCGACCTCCAACTAAATTGAATATTGCGGTGAGCCTATCTGTTGCGATCGTTCTGGCTTTTGGGATTAATGGGATCCAAGAATGAAGACTATGTAACCTGTGCTGATGACATTTGCGGAGTTCACTTCTTTCTCTTTGGGTTTTTTGGAAATCATCCAAATTTCCTTTGATCTAATTCTATTACTTTTTCTATTTATATTCATCTGCATTTAAAAAATTAATAAACGTATTCGTTGGCGCTTTGAAAATAAATATTTTGAACTTGACTCCAATAATTTCATTGTCAGTAATAATTAACTGGAAAGCAACTTCTTGTGATGCATATAAATTAAGTTAAATTTGTAAGTAGTACTTTTCACTTTTAGTTCTAACTTTTTTCAAAGTAGGATTTTCATTACAAGAAAAATTCGCTGAGTTTCTCCAAAGATGGGAACTTATTCAATGAAAAGATTGGCTTCAAATGCTCCAAAATCAAAACCCTACTACACCGTTACAAGAATGATGCAAGAGGCTGGAAGACGGACACCTGGACCTTATAAGTTGGGGACAGTGCACCATTGGCTTGTACGCGGATCCTGGTTCCTGTCCAGTTGGTAGGGTCGACCAGTTTATGGCTACAAGAAATCAGGCGATCAAAATTACTTTCTACTAAATCTCGCCATTTTTCTCCACCCACGCAACATAAGAATTCGGAATAGTGCGCTTCGTGACTTCTACAGTTCCTGCGAAATAGCTGGGGCCCTCTTGTTTTATCGTGGCGTCAGCCATCCAAACTTAAACTGATGGATGCTTTTACTCGGGCAGCAAAACAAAGAAAATGGAGCAAGCATGGAAATATTTTGCCAAAGGTGAAAATGATCCCCCGCCCATTGGATTAAAACAGATTGGAAATCCATATTGATTCATTTGATGATGACGCAAACTTAAAAGTGTGGAAAGTTTACTATGAACTCGACGCCTGCCTAGCGCAGTATTTCCCAATTACTCGTGTCCCTGAAAATCGCCAAGATGAAGCTGGAAATGATGGGAAATGCATGCTAGCTGAGAATAAAACTTCGTCAAATTGATGACAGGTTAAAAATATTTTCAGTGATGGTACCTCGTATCGAATCTGAAACATAAGACAAGGAATACAAGTTCACTGAGTACAGACTCCGCAACAATCCTGAAATTTCATGTTTTCCATTACGCGGACCACCGCTCATCATCGCGTAGACGATCCAACCACCTTAGACTGTGGTGATTACCCTGAGAAATGTCTTATGTGGACAGCAGTGACCCCCATTTCATGTACGGTACTACCTGTAATTTTATGGGAACTCGCAGACAAGCTTGCATCTGCCACGATGTTCATCGGGATCTGGAGAATTGCGAAAGTCAGCAGCTAAAGAGAGAGTTTTGGTAAGGTTTTAAGAATATAAAGGATTCCTCCAAACTGACCGAGACGCAATGCAGACATTACGATATTTGGATTTCTTTATTTTTTGCCCGATCGTTTCATCTAAGTTTGTCTTTCCGTCCATGCAGTTTTGGGGCTGGAACATTTACACTCCCAAGACAACCATATCTTCAATATATTTGGCTATTTCGTAAGTTAGGAAAATTCGATGTGGAAATTCTTTTGAACACAGAGATCCACATATGTAATTCAATTGAACTGACCAATAATATTTGTTTGAATAGGCACCTCAGAAATAATTTTTAAAATGGCAGATTTTAGTAAGACTTATTTTCATTTAGTCAGGAACAGACAGGCATAGTTAAATGCTTTTTTGCGTTTGAGAGTTCTGTAACAAAACCAAATCGGATATGGAAAGTCTTACAAATGGTTCCATCCCTGGTCAACCTGAAAAATCATAGGAGAGAAATAACGAATTCACCGGTTCACGGCTGGTTGCATAGTCCGGATAAGGATTCGTTGCATGCTAGCTTACTTGATGAGTGGAATGATTTAGATTTTTCATGAATCTGTTGGAAAGTACCGGTAAATTTTCTAGAAAAATTACAATCTATGTGACAAATGATTAATATTAAAACGAAAACACAGGAAAATACTTGATTATTTCCTAACAGCCTTTGCTCCGATTGTCTAAATAAACTTAGACGTTTGCTTTTTAAATGCACTGATTATTAAATTAGTAAAAAAATTGGGTCATTTTCAACAAAATTTTGCTCGTAGAATTTCTACCTGAATGAGCTAAATTGTGTGTATTTTGTAAGCGCAAGGTATGAATGAGGTTAACATGAGGTCCATTTACTAACGGTCTTTGCTCCAATTGTCTGAATAAACATAGACGTTTGCTTTTTAATTGCTTTGATTACGAAATTTGTAAAAAATTAGTAAACAGTAGGGTCATTTTCAATAATTAGTAAAACAAAATTTTGGTCGTAGAATTTCAACTTGAATAAATTTAATAGTGTGTATTTTGTAGGCGCAGGGTAAGAATACGGTTAACATGAGAATGATTTTCTAACGGTCTTTGCACCAATTGTCTTCATAAACTTAGACGTTTGCTTTTTAAATGCGCTGATTACGAAATCAGTAAAAATTAGGGTCATTTTCAACAAAATTTTGCTCGTAGATTTTTTACTTGAATAAATTTAATAGTGTGTATTTTGTATGCGCAAGGTATGAATGAGGTTAACATGAGGTCCATTTACTAACGGTCTTTGCTCCAATTGTCTGAATAAACTTAGACGTTTGCTTTTTAATTGCTTTGATTAGGAAATTAGTAAAAAATTAGTAAAAGAGTAGGGTCATTTTCAATAATTAGTAAAACAAAATTTTGGTCGTAGAATTTCAACTTGAATAAATTTAATAGTGTGT
>JAQIXX010007574.1:0-10637 GCA_034700605.1 Willowsia nigromaculata | reverse complement strand
GAGAACTCATTTGAGTACCAACAATATAAGATAAATTTAGCACCAAAATTTTATTGTGAGTGATGCCCAACAATCTAGTCAAGCTGTAAATTTTCCAGCCAATTTTAGCTGTATTCACAGCATCCTGGCTTATTATAACGGAGAATTCATTGATTTCACTTCGCATTACCCTTTTTCACGTTAGCTCTTCATCATCTGAAAAGTCCGTCAGCGAAGATTTCATGCACAAGGAATAAATTTTACTTGAGCAAGAAGTGAGAAATTATAATGCAATCTTCAGTTGGCAAGTGCAAAACTTTTTCATATTCATTACAATGCAATGATATGAGTATGTACTAATGTACTGTACACCTAGTCACACACACATTGTCAACCACTGATGAATGAGCATGTTGTATTTCGTACTTGCTTAGGATTTCAGAAAAGCACAAAGTTGAGCCGAGCTCAACTCTTGAAATCCGAAGTCCTAAGCATAAATACATTCACATTCACATTACAATACACATGTCTAAACTACAAAGCACAAAGCATATTCACAAGCATAAATACAATCACAATCCATTTCACATTCTTGTCCTAAACTCTAAACAGCAATTCCAAATCCTAAATCACATTCCCTCGACTTTCCTACAAGCACATTCACAAGACACGCATAAATCATATGTGTAAACTCGAAGGATTGGGTTTATGCCTGCGTTTGTGATTGTGCTTGTATGAATTCCTAAAGACTAAACCTACCATTATGACGGTTGCTGGGTTGCAAGAATGACGATTTCCAGGTTGCTGGACGTGGGTTGCTTTAATGACGGGTTGGGTTGCTGGAATGACGGTGTTAGGTTGCTAAAATAAGGGTAGCTGGTATTTTAGTGCCGGGGATCATTCATAAAATAATGCCTCCTAAAATTTAAGTTATGTATCACAGAACACATAAATTTATGTTCCAAAGAGTTTTCAACTAATTGTTTGTAACAAAAATAGTAATAAAGTTTATAATTAATTTTTATTTTTCATCAAGTTTAAGAATTTCTCATCATTTGCAAATGAAAACCGTTGGCGTATAATTATATTTCCTAACTATTAATGCATTATTCCTATAAATTATAATGTAATCACTAAATGTCAACCGCATTCTTCAAACATCTGCATATTTGAATCAATGTTGACGATTAGATAAGGTAAGCGACATCGTTGGATCAATCGAATTTCTGCCACACCACGTGGTGCCTACACCCACGCATTTTCAGCTATGATTTGTTTACGCGGAATCAGTCGCATGCTGGTTTTAATCAAATGGGAACCTGATTTTTCAAGTTCACATTCCGATGAGGAAAGTTCATAAGAAAGCTGACCCTTCTTTACCTGATTAAAAATTGCTGAGCAAGGTAACTAAATTGTAGGCTCAACTTGCCAGTGCTTTAAAATAATTAGTGAAAATTTCACTACTTAATTGAGATTTCTAAAAAGGTGATTCCGGATTGTATGTGGTGTGCTGTTAGCTGTGGGAGATTTTTGGGGAGGTAAACTGGGAATTTTAGGGTAAGGATAGTTTATTTACCTGAGCGTTCCGAATTTGATTATTTAATTCAAGTTAAAAAATTATTTAGGCTTTTGGTTGTTCTGTCTTATCTGAAGTTATCAACTAAATGTATGGTTTTTGTAGGTGACGAAGGGACTTGGAAGGAAGCCATAATTCTGTTAACCGTGTGATCAATCATCAACCTACTGATTAAGGAGGGCTGTGATTGAAGGTTTGTTAATTAGCCATTCGGAGGACATTTCTTGATGCAAAGTGAAAGTAATTTTAATTATGCAATTTTTTATTTGAAGTTGGCAGTGAAAGGCAGAACGCAGATTGGAGTGGTCATCTGAACTGGGATGGAGTCCTCGGGAGGGCCAAAGCTACCAGTGACGCGAGGGGTGAAGAGGGCTGTCGAGAAGGAGGATGAGAGGGCGAAGAGGGCTGCCAACGAGAAGGAGGAAAGAATCCAGAGGGAGAAACGGACGATGAAAGGTTTTCTTGAACCTCGGCTTACAGAATCAGCTATGCACCCGGGTACCAAGGTCATTTTGATTGGAAGAAATGACCTACTCGTGGATCCAAAAAATCCTCAGAAAATTAGGATTCCCGATGACACCCAAGTGAAGGCTGAAGTGAAGGAAGAGCAAGCGCCAGGAGATGTCGAAATGGAGGAGCGACCCTCCACATCTGGTTTCCAAGACAACGATGAGGGCATACGGGAGTTTGGTGGGAGCAACTGTCCAGCAGAAGCCCAAACATCTGAGGTTACTGAAAGTGACGGGGCTGTGACCGGACTGGGAAATGTAGTTCCAAGCTTTCCAAATCAGATCTCAGTAAAAGTAGAGGTTGACATCGAAGATGAGTTTGGGGGAAACAATCAATTTGGAGGAGAAGAAGACGGGGAAGGATTCAACTGTGGAGTGAGTTCCAGTCTTGGGTGGTCCGAAATAGTGGTTCAGAACGTCCGATCGGAAGCTCTTCCCCAGGGGGAATACACACGGTGTCTGGATTTAGAGAAAAAGTTGAAGGAGGGACAGAAGTTTAAAGAGGAGGCAGAGAAATCATTAGGGGCATTGATGATGGAAGATAAAATGAAGGCTCTCAGGATTCGGGAATTGGAGCTGGAGCTGGAATCGCTGAAGAAAACTTATCAGCAGGGGATATCAAAGATGATGGTGGATGAGGATTCCAAGTCGGCTGCCGAAATCAAGAAGACTTTTGACACTGACCGTTCCAACAATTACTATGATACGGAAGACGAGGACAATTGGAAATCATTCATTCGTTCAATTTCAAGTGAGGAGTCGGAAGAGGAGGACGTTGACACACTTGTAGTGAAGGCGAGCGAACACTGGGAAAGCGAATCTGGTGACACCATTCTCCATGTCGCTGCGAGAACTGGAAATCTGAAAGCTGTCAAGCACTTCGTTTCTGTTGAAGGATTTAAAGGTGACGTTAACGCGAAAGATTTATTAGGATCAACACCTCTCATGGAAGCCATCAAGGCGAGGAGGAATTTTGCAGAGATTGCAAACGTTCTTGTTGCCAAAGGAGCAGACTTAAATGCGACCAATGTTTCTGGCGAAAATGCACTTTTCATTGCACTAACATCATCACAGATACCTCTCACAGAAATCGAAAAAGTGTTTGGACCGCTGACATCCAGTGTCTTCAGCTTAACCGACAAGAATCAAGATACTGTTCTTCACAAGGATGCGCGACGAGGAAATCTCAAAGCGTTGGAGTACTACATGTCACTGAAGCCGGATCTCGATGTTGTCAACGCCATAAATGCGAGCGGATGGACTCCAATGATGGAGTCACTTTATGCGCCAATAAATTTCTCGCCAACTGTTGACCTTCTGCTGAAGAATGGGGCTAATTTCGAGCCTCAGTATCGCTGGGGTGACATAATCCATGTAGCACTTCGGCTCCAGATCCCTTTGGCGAAGATTATGAAACTGGTAGACGTTGGGGCACCCTGGAACAAAAACCTAATACTATTCTCTTGTATCAAGTCTGGACGAGTGGAAGCGCTGAAATATTTTATCACGAAAGGTGCCGACGTCAATGCAATGACCAATGAGGGATTGACACCAGTACTAATGGCTACAATGTTGAATTGGAGTGAATTCTTGGACCTCCTGATTGAAAATGGACGGGACTGTGGGACGGTAGTAGATATTTTGGTCGGATATTTTCGCTCGAAATTCTTGAAAAGCTCTCCAAGCACGGCGTCACCTGGGATAGTTGGATGTTACATGAATGTGCAATAGCGAGCAATTGGGAGGCAGTTCACTACTGCATTTTGAAAGGCGCTGATGTGAATTCAAAGGATTCCGATGGGAAAACACCGCTCATGCGAGCTGTAACATGTAACCGGTCAAATCCGGAAGTCTTGGATTTTCTGCTAGAAAAGGGGGCGAATGTGAAGGAAAAGGACGAAGAAGGGTTCAGTATACTTCATCATTTTGTCGCCAAATATCTCTATTGTGGTAGTATTTCCTTCGTCAAAAAACTCATCAGCAAAGTTGCCACTTGGAGCAGAGGAGTCGTTGGAAGTGGAACTCGGAAGGAGTCCATTTTGCACGCTGCGATTCGTGGATGGGATCCAAAAGTCGTGGAATACTTCATCTCGAAGGGCGTTGATGTGAATGCTGTGGATAGTAATGGGGACACGCCTTTCCTTCTGGCTGTTAGGGAAAAGTGGTGTTCTCCAAGTGATTTGACTATTTTGAAGGCTTTGGTGAATGGGGGTGCAGACCCAAACGCGAGAGACAAAGATGGGAACACTGCTTTGCTCATTGAGGTCGGCAAATTTTCATTGTATATGGCTACAGTGAAGGTGCTGGTTGAGCTGGGCTGCGACTGGAGAGTTCCAAACAACGAGGGAGTCAGTATCCTTAGTAAACTGGAGAAGGAGGGGGACTCGGTTGTCTTGAAATATTTTGGGAACCTTGTTTAGAACGTTTACACAGGTCCCCTTCTCTACTAATTATTATCATTCCAATTTAAAAACGAGTAATTCTGTAATATATGTATGTAATTATTGGCAGAAGTAACAAAAATAAAAGGAATTTTCTGTTTAATTTTTATGTTTCTCCATATCTTTTGTTAGATAGAACCAGTATTAAGTAATAACTGTTATATTAGTTGGATAACCATCACAGTCGTCTTATTGTCTTCACGAATGCAACGGCCATACTTGGTTCATAGTGTCAGTATGATTGACTTAATAGAAGCGCACTACCAAATATTTCTAACTCTGGATGATTTAAAGCATTCTGTTTCCCCCACATCCGCGTGATTTATTTTTTTTGCAATTTTATTAATAATAGTTTTGTTATACAGTACCCTGCATTGACTCCTCAAAATTTCCCCCATGAATCCAAAAACTACCAAGTTTGTCATAAAGGCAGACATGGAAATTCTTACGGAGCACGGGAGCGGTGCTCCCAGGGATTTAATTTTTAGTATCAGAGATTGGGTGTCTGCTCAGGGACCCGTTTTTTTGCTCACCAGCAGGGATCTGTCACTAGTTTGGGAAGCACTGCTCCCGCAAAAACAGGGTATTTTTGGCGGAGCCGATTTTTGATGGAAAATCAGGGATTTTCGCAAAAACTTTAGCGAATTTCAGGGTTTTTTGGCGTCACCAGGGATTCGTTTGGGGTCATCAGGGATTTTGTTTTGGATAAGGGGAGGGTTTCCCCAGGGATTTTCCAGGTTGACCAGGGATGGGAAAATTCGTGCTCCCGAGCCATTTGTAAGAATTTCCATGTCCGCATAAAGGATTCAAAATTTATTGAATATCTGAATATGAAACTTAATGGCATGCTCTACTACTATAACTATACTTAGAAAGAATTTACACATAATGCACATATTTTTTTATTTAAGGGATACTGCTGCGAAATCATTCTCATTATTCTTTCTATATACCGAATGATAAGTGCACAAAAGGGAACGGTTTCTTCGCTCGTCTTCCGGTTCTCAACTCCAAAGTTGTGGTTAAAGAATGTAGATTGGCAAGTATATTAAAGAAAGAAAATTAAATGAATCCAAATATTCCCTAAAATTATAGTTTTTGAACTTTCTGTTCAATTCTTGAAATATTTTTTATTGGACACAGATCTCCAAATTCCTATTTGTAAACATCCAATAAAATTGGTATGATGCTTGGGAGGGTAACGTCCTTTGTTTAAAATTTCTGAGGCGACTGTGTGTTTAAGAGTAATTGATCTAAAGCATTTTAAAGTGTGGAGATGATTTAACAATGATCTTATCATTAAATTTATGGAAAAAGTTAAACTTAAAAATCTAGGCACTAGTAAAGGGTAGAACCGACACCCGACAACTTTTGATCCGACATCCGACAAACTTTTGATCCGACATCCGACACCCTTTTGATCCGACACCCAACACCCTGTTGATCCGACAGTTTTATCCGACACCCGAAACCCTTTTGATCCGACATTTTTGTCCGACACTTTGAAAATATCACAGCAGGCAAAAGCGGCTCTGATCATGCTTTCTAGGCGGTTCCATAAAAAATCAACTTTCGGAATGGATGTTTTCCTTCAGTTTCCACCGTAAAAATCAAATTCTTTTCAATGCTTGTTTTTAAGGAGATTTTTAGTCATTACTGATTCAACAATTGATGTTAAAATTGGCCACATTCAGTCAACGGTATCAACTGAAATTGTTTTAACCGTAGTTTCTGTATGATAAGCATGAAGCAATGTATCCTAAATCATAAGCAATTAACATTTTTGTAAAACTGTGTTATAGCTTTTAACAGCTTTAATTTCCTGACTTTTAAATGATATGCGTACATTTTATTTCAATGAAGAGTTATTATTACATAAAAGTGAATATTTACATATCTCTACTGCCTTGTGCCGTTTTTACCAACATAAAGAGCATTAAGTAAGAACTATATCGGATATACATACCAAATTACCGAATTTTAAACTCATATGATCAAGTCATCTTTTAGTATCTACAAATAAATCAGATAAACTGATTGAGTACGTGTCAAAATAACTTTCCCATCAAAATTGTAAACCTCGGCTTCGCTGGAGATAAAATTATCTCATTTGATTATATTATACATTTGAGGTTTTGTGAATATTTCTTAATTTTCCAGCAGAACCTCTATTCATTATTTAAATTAATAAGCACTTAAACGATTTACTCGATTATAAGTTTTGATTAATTGTGGCTCACTGTATTAAGCAGAATTAAAAATTTTATTACGTTAAGCCAGGAGAGTCGAATTAATGAAAACCCATCATAGTCACGGTCACCATTAACCTTTTTTAGAAAATCCGTGCGAAAAAACTTGTATAGAAATTAAATCAAATGAGCTCATCATAATCTATGTTTACATTAAAACTTTTTGCAGTTACAACGGTTGCCACAGTTGTTGGTGGCCGTTAATGCCCATCTTTTAATTCATCTAAGCATACGTCATCCGGAAACAATCAGAATTAAAGTGTAAAGTAGTCTCAAAAGTAATCGCATTTACAGGCGAAAAAATGGACGGACAGACATTCGTCCATCCACCATAATTTTTTGAGAGTAATATTTATAAACTGATATTCAATTCAAGCATTATTACAACTGTTTTTGCGAAACGAAATCAATATCTGAACATGTATTTTCCATAAACTACGATTTTATTCTAACAGGCTGTAATATATGAAATGTTATATAACTAATAATCTGCTAAGACTAAGATTCTCTCCCTCATCTCAATACGACTTCTTATATGTAATATCTGAAACACACTAACAAGCATACTTAAAATTAAACATTGTTGTTGCATTAAAATGTCATGTCTTTTCTGGGAGTGCCTGATCTGGCATCTTATTAAGCAACGCACAAAATACTCACCATACATGTTTGCTGTCATGTTCACGTGAAACCTTCATGAAACTTTCTATTAATTGATCCAAGACAATTACGTAACGCGGAGGTGGCCACACTTATCCGCAAACTATTCAGCACAACACTTAGAAGTTAATTACCTACAATAGCCTAACTATAAACATTTATTTTTTAAATATCAATATGCATATTAAATTCATTTCGTTTTTAATGTTAATTGTTGACTGGACACTGGCATGCAATTCAAATCCGTAAGTAAACAAATATTTAAGACATGAATAAAATGTAATGAGTAAACATTGCTTGAAATTAATAATAGAAAGCCAGAAAGAAGACTGGATGATAATCCATGGGGTTGGTATTCCATTGTAACGAAACACAACCACAAATGCACCCAGAAATATGACGAAATGAACATTTTAACGGCCATGAAAACTACAACGAAAAGGACTAACTGCATTTTCCCTGAATGGTTACAAGTCATGAAATCTGGTATATCGGATTTAGCTCAAAATACCGACGACGTTTATGAATTTTCATGTGATCCAAAAATAAAAGTCATGATGGGCGGAGTGTATGTCAACATACCACCGGAGATACAACTCAGACAAATTGAAACGGTATACAATATTTTTACCGTTTGTTCTACAGTATTTAAATTACTAAGGTTACTACAGGTTTTGAATTACTTCACCCAAAAGTTTCTTTTAAGGTTAACTACTCAATTAGTACCTTAAGCAAGATGGATATTGCCAAATTGTATTTAAAGACGGATGCTCAAAATCTAGTGTCAGCTATGAAGAGTTTCGAAACATATGAAGCATACCTACAAGATCTTGGGATAAATAGTCTAAAGGTACATTAAAATTAACACTTTATAATTAACATTAATGGTATAAGCATAGATTCAGAAAAAATTAGTTTAATTCGACTAAATTTGCAGGTGGTTCGTGCTGAGTTCAGCTATTTTACGGCAAGTGTAACAGCACCACATCCAAGCAAGACAATGCTGTTTCGATATCGCATCCTCCCACAGGATATTTTAATGAATATTAATGGTTACTTTGAATTTGTAAATAGACATGGCATAGCGTTTCGCAGCGAAACACGATTTGGAGGCTATTTAGAGATTCTAACCTTACCTGAAAGCTCTATAGACACTAACTCATTTGATATTTCTTCCATACAAAATATAATTGATAAAGACAAAAGGATTAAGATAGTACTTTACGGGGGAAACACAGCTACAAGTCTTAACGCATGGAAAGACTCCATAAAAATGGCCCCACGTCCCATTTCTTTCACGACGAACAACATCATGGGAATTTTGAATGCACAAACTAATAAGGAAAAACAAGAATCTTTACGTACAATGGAAAAGTTTATAATGCAACATGCTTTACTTACCAGATCTTTAAAAGCGCTGCAAATAGTAAACTCTAATCACTTGTTAGCAAAATTTATGCGCAAAATTTTAGAAGAACATATCCAATATGTGTGCACTGATGAAAAATTGTATGAAAATATACAAAATGCAATAATAGCAAGTGATAATATCAAACTTGATAAGTTTTACATGACTTGTACGCACGAAAGCTGGTATTGGGAAGAAAAGGGTAGAGATTTTTTAATTACACGAAAATGGAACTTGATGCCTGGATTATGTTACACAATGAACATTCCTTTTACAACATGCAATAATGCGTTAATTGTATTTCCGCCTGGGATAACATGTGTAATGTTTTAGAGTCTGTAGAATGTAAAGGGCCTGTTACTGCCACTTTATATTATGACAATGATCTAGGAAAGACTATAATAAAAAGCAAGTCATGGCAACTTTTCTCATACAGTTAGGTAACTCTGGAGATTTTTACAAGAATTACTCTTTGTTTTATTTACAACTGAGAGTTTATGCATGGTCATTGATATATAAGCAGCAAAATAAAATAAATCTGTCTTGTAAGTAGTAAAAATTATATTTAATAAATCAATCGTCAATCTCCACCTCTGTAATGCATAAAAAAATTATTTAACATAATGTAATAATGTTATTAACAAAATGTTTCATTAATTATTGCAAAAAAATGACCTGGAGCTATTGACAGTATAACCAGATAGAATCAAATTTATGTTATCTTAATAAATTTTTCACCATTATCTTAGTAATTTGTTATATAGCATTACAATTAAATCATCCACATTTTAAAAAATGACGGTAATAAGATTTACATTGATTGGGATTAAGATTAGACAGATAAAATTATTCATAATATTCAGGAGTAGATTTTCATTGTCTTGGAATCAACCATACTGAAGTTACTTTATCACCAGGCGACTTATTTTCGATTTGCGGATGAGTTCGAAGACCATTATAAACAACCTTCTTGTTCCTAACAAAAAATTTAGCTACAAAATGGGGAACACTAGGATCATCCTTGGTTTTTTTTTCGCCAGTAATACACGTATAAGCAAAAACTTCATATTCATCATTCTTCAAAGTTAGAAATCTTTCAAGATTTCTCTCATCAAAACCGTGCCCCCATTCATTTAACAGAGCGTAAAAAATAAATGGACGGTCAACAAAATCGAATTCATGTCGAATAAGCCTACAGGCTCCACAAAAGCACGGCGTGGAATACTCAGTTGTAAAATTTAAGCTCCGTAAGAAATCGCTAGGTGTATACTCTAACATTTCTGCAATGTTGGAGTTTTCCCATAGCCAAGCTTTTGACCCAATGTTCCGTGGTGATCCAAAATAAACTGTTGAATCATGGAAACCTTTGCAACTTTCGTTGCTACACTGGTGAATTTTTTTCACGGGAAACAATTGACCCAAAAATCGAAAAGCATGATAAAATTCACTGGCTAACATGTTTCCTTTCATTCCTTCATGAGCCGGAATTTGTCCAATAACTTCATGTATCCATTTACATTTTGCTTCATCAAAACTCTGGTTTTCAGCTAGCTCAACAGCCTCCGACATTCCCTTAAAAAGTTTACCAAACCCTTGCACACTTTGAAGAAACCGTTTAGCATTTGGAAACTTCTGGGACAAGCCAACGAGAACCTGCAGACTGGTGTCCAGATTACATGTGTTGTATAGTACTGTTCCATCCTCAAGTCGACCTCCCCAAGGTATAACGGGAATGAGAGAGCAGAAATCGGAGGCAGCAGTTGGAATCTGGCTTCGTTTCATCGGTTTTTCAAACTCTTCTCTCTGCAATTCTGG
>JAQIXX010007573.1:0-10606 GCA_034700605.1 Willowsia nigromaculata | reverse complement strand
CTTTTCTGTGGACAAGTGCAACATGAAATCCGCAGTGTCTATTTTGCGCATATACCATCAAGTTTTGTAGATGGGGTATAGACATATGATATAGAAGCATTTTTTAAATTTGTGAACCCATTTCACTTCTGCCGTTGAAAACTCATTTTTATTCCCTTTACATTGCAGAAAATATTTTTTTTTCCATTTTGTCGTCTTCAAACTCACCTCGCAAGTTCGTGTGGTCAAAACTGTTTGCAAGTAAAGCTGGAACCAAACTTCCGTGCGAGTGTGTAACCTATCATGCTTATCTTGCAAATTTTATTTTTAACGTTTGCTACATTCTCTATACGTTTCGTGACTAACTGAACCCCAGCTCAGCTTCATATAGGCACATTTTATTTAATATGTGTGTGTGGAAATGAATGATAGTAGTAAAATAATATAGGAAACATGTCTTTTTCCTGAATATTATATAAATTCACTTAAGTCAACTCCTTCTCTCTACTTGTTAAACCCAGAGTGAAAGCTACATGTTTTTTACAACTTGGGTGCCTACTCATTTACAGCCTCTAATAACAATGCTGATTGTGTCGTGTGTGGGAGAGAAAGGTAATAGGTGTATTACCTCTCAATCTTCGTGTGTAGGTATGTGTATGGCGTATATATGGGCACGTCTACCCGTCACCGGAGCAGGAACTCACATGCACTACTCGTATTTCTTTATCCCTCTCTTGTTTTCACATTTTTTCGCCATATGCCATGCCCAATGCTTTCCCTACTCAGGTTTTTCATTTTTTTCCTTCGCGTCCCCGTCACAACTTTGCAGGGAAAGTGATTTTCTATGTCAGGCCTTGTCCATTTCGTTTTCATTTTTTTGTTCTTTAATCCACTTTACTCTACTTGATTAAACACTGTTATGGCAAGGTACAAAAAATGGGCATGGTTGTGACTTTTGCAATTGCAACAAATGCCACATCGATGAAGGCAGTGAGAGGGCGAAAAGGAGAAAAAATGACTTACGTCGTGCTCGTGTCGTTTCTCGCAACGTGGCATACATTCCTCTGAAAAAGAAATGTTGCCACTGCTACTGCTCTCCTGCCTTCACATTCAAAGTACTTTCTAACTGCTAATAACCATATCTCCCCATAATATTTCCCATTTCCCTTGACATAACTCTACTTACGTAAGAGATTACGCGTAATCATTCAGACATACTTATCCAGCGCACAGGATATTGCGGGGTGACATAACATAAAATGTTCAAAGCAAAATTAGCAAGTCAAAACATTTATACTTTTCTACATAATCTGAAGAGAGCTCAAAATTGTTTGTTCTCTCATCTGGAATGATGTGTGATGTGTGCATTACATCACGTCATAAGAGAATTTTGGATTATGGATTGCAAGAAAGAAAAAAATTCATATAAAGTGTTAACTTTTACGGGCTTCATTAGTTAAGCGAGATCAAAAAGGCAAAAACTGCATAACATATAGGTATGCAAAAAGTTCCCACTAATTCTCCACCTCCACCAGTTCAGTATTTTCTCAGGCGAATAAAATTTAGGAATTTTTTAGTTAGATGAGCAAGCACGTGTAGTAATGTACGGAATGCTAAAAGTGTCAAACAAAGGTCATTATGGCATATGAAAAATGATACACAATTTACTAATTAATGAGTAACGAATGCTGAATCTTCTGTTTTCTGAGATTGTAAATTTTTTACAAACAACAACAGACAAAGGCAAGGCAAGCGTGCCGGCATTCTGCATGTCTGTGCATAGGGAGGACGCATTAACAAACAAAGAGCTGTCTATCGGTGCACGCACAGATGTTTTTATGTTTTGCCTTGAATGTGATCTCTGTTTCTGGCTTTTAGTTTGTTGTGACTGGTGTGAGTGGCTGCTGTAAATCTTAAGTAACATGTCTCTTAATTACTTATTTATCATGCTAGAACTTGGGGTTATGTGTACCTGTGTCATTAATTAGTGAAACCGTAGCCTTTGTTTTGACGGAGAAACCGAAACGCTGATTTAGACTGCTTTTGTGGTAATTCTGATAAACTTTTCGATGTTGGATGTAGTTTGGAGGAAAGCTAGTGTTTGGAACTTTGTTGGTTTGATATGTTCTAACAAATCCTGTGTGTATTATATGTGTATGTAATTTAATTTTGATGGTTGCAGGTCAAACTTCCAGGAAATGGAAAACACGCTACTTGCATAGGTCATGCTAATGTGCTCGGAAAGACAAGTAGCCTATTATTTTGGACAATATCATTACTTCAAGCAGGTTTAATTTTTTATATTGGTTAAATAATAGGGTCAATTTGATTTTTTTTTGAAATTCATGCCTCCGACACGTTACAAGTGAGAGCTGCAAACCCTCAATATCGACCCTCTTGCTGGATGGAGACTCGGTGCAATGAAGGACTCGGAAGTTCCTGAGAGTACGTAGAACGCAGGCGTTTAGTTGTGAAAGGCTTTGGATCGTTTGAACTACTCATGAAGTAATTGTGTTTTTGAGATATAATGAAATGCATACAAAATTGCATTTCCTGAGTTTTGACTTGGAGAACTGGCGTCTTATAATGAGAAAATTCTTGTTCTTATTTATTACAGGTTACATTAAGAGCTACGTCATTAAATGTTACGCAATTCTTGAGATTCCAATCTGATTTTTGGGAGTAGGATCACATAATAGGTACGCTTGTTACTTCCAAACACATTCCTTGTACTGTAACTCTGTGTAATACACAACGACATAACTCTGTAAATCAAATATTGTAGTTTGCAGCATGTACCTCGGCACGGCAAAGGTACTAAATCAATTGAAGAAAACAACGACAGGAGCAGTATCGTCGAAATCAATGAATATGCCAATCACTGTGACGGGTGACGTTGGATCAGACAGTAGTGAAACAGACTTTGAATTGGATGAGGAGCTTCAGACTAGTGTAGTACAACAAGAAGCGAAATCAGTATGGCAAGCTCAATTCCAGCATTTACTCGAGTTTTCAGAAGATATTCTTCCAACAGCCCTTTACGAGCCCATGAAATGGTGCCACATATCGATCCATGACAGCCTCAAACACATTGCCAAAACTGAGGAAATCCTTCACAACATGGGCAATGATACCCGACTCTTGGAAATGCAGCTGGAAGCGTGGAAACGACGTCAACAGTCCTCTGCCTCAAAATCAAGGCTGTTGTACTCCGTTCACTTGTACAAGCATGCCGGTGATGTGTTCTACTTTGCATTTTATCAAAATCGTGGAATTGCTCGAGAAATACGAGAGCAAATGGAGTCTGCTTTTGAGGGAGAATTTGGTTCAAGCCGATTAAGCCGCACACGATCCCTATTAAAAGTTTACTTGCGGCAGTTTTCACAAATTGAAGATTTTCTTGCATTGCTTCCGGAAATTCACCGTAGTGAAGTGCTCGCAGGACTAATTTGTGACTACTTGAATCCCATCTCCGGAGATGATGAAAAGGGAGTGGTTGCAGAGAAAATGAATGAATTACTGTCTTCTCCTGATTATCATGAAAATCAAATAAGCCTCATGCTCCTAGCAAGGGAAGAAGACTGTATATTTAAGCAAGTTATTCTCGACTGTATGATCAAATACATGATAACTGATCCTCTTTTGGAAAGTACAGCTCTTGCAAGCACTTCAACTTCAACAACCACCAGGATGATGACGGAAAATTCTACTACTGCCTGCAGTGAAGACATATCTAGGCATCGGCTCAAGTTATTTTTGGAGGCAGAACCGGATCTCTTAGTAAAAGCTTGCTTAGCTACTGATAATTTGCCAACGTCCTTATTCGACATAATTGCCACTGGACTTGATACCATTAGCGTCAAGATCACAAGGAATCGTTCCCGAATCTTCGATGACTTTAGGCCTCCGCTGTTCGACAAAAGCGATCCAGAACTATCACTACCAGAGGAATATTTTAGATTTTTTGTAAAGATGAAAGAAGCTCCTCAATCTTCATGCAGTTTACTTACTAGAGTTAAGAATGCTTTGAACAAGACCAGCAGAAGCAAGTGTGTAAACAGTATGTTCTGGCAAGAGTTGTTTGTTCTTCTCAGTGACGCCAGTAGTAGTAATGGTTGCAACAGTAAACATCAAAAGCCCTTTGATGATATTTATCGTGATTTGTGCGGCCCATAAAAGCAATATTATCATGTTGCATGTTCAATAATAGCTTTATATTAAAAGTTGCATTTTATGTTTCACTATTCTCAAGTCAAGTGTTTTATATAAATAAAAAGAATCTCGTATCGCAACATTCGCAACAACTGTTGAGTAGTAAAAAAAAGGGGTTTGCATTTTTGTCCTTGCTCTTACCTTAGTCAATGATCTCATGAGGAAAAGTGAGGAGAGAAAACGTATGGATCCGCCTAAAATCGACGTGATCGCACAAATGAGCAGCACTTCGACCAAGTTGTCGTGCTGATCTGCCATAGTGACTTCGCTGTGTGGAGATCCTGATTTGCTTGGCACCGCTGGCCTGTCCTCCTTAATCAAAGCATGGTCGCTTGGGACGAGCGCATTGAAGGCAAACCATATCCCCATTATTCCGTATCCTGCTGTCACTGCCTGAAAAACGTTACAAAAAAACAAAGTCATAAATCATAAAAAACACTGACTGTTACGGCTGCTGGTGTTTCTGAAATCAAACGTTACTATTATTATGACTCCTCCACTAAAAGTCTCGTATCATTTCTCTTCCTGTCTAGTTTTCCTCCATAATATACACTCTAGCGCCAACCATCATCATCAACCACCATTCCATGTCCATGTAGTATTTTTTATTATTCCTTTGCAAAGTAATTATCGCAATAAAGAGCCGTATAGAAAGCTGCTCAATTGAAACTTAAACCATAAAACACAGCATACGATCTTCGAGAGAGAGATGGGCAAGCACTTCCCTTTGGTTTCATTGCCAAGGATGAAATTTCAAGCTGTTTTAATGTGACCAAAGGAAAGACCATCATAACGACATTATTATCATCATCATACACCATCATTCTAGCACATAACTGCTGCACTGACTAAAATTTAACAGAATGTCTTGATGCATATATATTTCACCTCACATACCAAGTTTCCTGTCTGTTTTGTCAGAGTATTAGGATGACGATGGGAGAATGTAGGAGTAGCAGTGTTAGTCGTAGGTAATAATATTATTGTTGCAGTTAAAGTAAAAGTAAGTAGATCATTGACAGTGGGAGAGGGCCATTAATACTACACTAGCATCACTACTACTGTATGTGCTACTCATTTTCTTTCATGCTCATAACTTGCACTTTTCCTTTAGTGAGGCAGTCACACATAAAATCCTTAATTGACGTGCCTCATAACTCCTTTAAGTCTCCAGAGAGGCACCGGCAGGCACTACTACCATAATACAATTATCCATAGCCATAGTCGGAATATATGTAAGCTACCTATCTACATATATGCTAGTTTGCTTACATATTGTGTGGCATTGCCGAAAATAATACACTTTTCCTTTACTGCTTTGTACTCGTGTGGTATTGCTGCTGCTAAACCGCGTGCTTTCTCCTTTTCCTTCCTTTTACTTTCTCCCCATTCTTTATCATCGGCAATAGAGAAGAAAAGAGGCTAGTGGTCACGGTTCATGGAATTTTATTACCACTGCTGCTGCTGTACTTCAATTTGAGGCACCAACCGGCAGCAGCACCGCCGTTTCTCCAATTGCTCAAGTAATGCCTCACTATTCACGAAATCATTTGGTATGTGAGGGAGCTGATGTGTGTAAGCAAAAGCAATCTAGACGCTCTTTGTTCCATCCACCGACACGGACAACATTGCCACCGCAAAGCCTCTCTATATATTTAACATGTTCATGCTCTGACGTGAATTACGAAAGGAGTTTGTTGCAATAATATTGGCTTTTTAGGCTCGATTCGGATGACAAAAATATTCTTCATTCCGTCCTCAGTTCATCAACGCAACGAATACATCTAGTCAGGAGATTCATATATCGAGATGTTTGCAGTTTGCAGAATCAAAAAGGAGGATATGGATTTGATTTGGACACCCATTCATTAACTCAGACGTAATTCTTAAAGTCGTTCGTAAGGTATCCACATTTTTTATTGATCAAATTAAATACTTTTCTTTCAAGCTTGTGAATATTATTGCACATTGTACTACCCATGTACATGCGAACGTTACGTAACGCGAATATTAAGAACAGTAGACGTTAGCGTGTTCATTTCAGCAAGTCCAATGTTTCCCGTGTGCATTTATGTATGTACATATAAGGCGGAATTCTTTCCTCCGCATACATTTAATATTCTTCAACTTCTTCAACTTTATTCTATTTCCCTCATTCTCTTTCTTCAAAGCGAAGGGGAAAGAGAGAGAGGTGAGTGGCTCAATAAAAAAGAATGGAATGGAACAAACGACGGTTGACGGTAACTGTGGTCTGTAGCAAGAAGAGAACAAAAAAAATGGTTCTCTCGGTTGCAAAGAATGAGATGAACAAAAGTGTATTTGCAGTAGTTTTAGCAGATCGCCCACACTTGCAGTTATATACTCACTCCCATTCGATTGGATCGCCTTTCCCTCAGTGTGTTCCCTTTCATTGTGTCATTATTGCATTTTACATTATTCGAAAAGTTTTCACGGTTTATTTCAACTATCCACATCAACTCAACATCATCATCATTCCATGCACTTGCACAACAAAACGATGAAAATCATCATCGTCAGCAAGTTTTTCATACTTTCTTTTCTCTTACTTTCCAAGGATGCAAAGGCAGAACAATATTGTTCGAAATCCTTTTTCTCACACTTTCACTTTTTTAACCGGCGTCTCCGTATATTTTTATGCTTTTCATAATGCTCTTTTTTCTTATTATATTTTTTGTATATTGGAATCAGCAAGAAGGCAAGATTATTACATCAGCGAACAGATAGAGAATGTGGCGGTGGTGGCTGGAATGGGCTCCAACTTAAGTTGGCAGCTTTTTGTTGTTGTAAAAACTGACTACCCGTAATAATCATTAAAAAGGGTTGTAAAACAGAACGAGGGAGAGGAAAAAAGTAAAGAAAACGGATACAAGTTTCAATATGACAATGAAAAAATCTTGAATAGATATAGAAAAATAGTAGAATCCTTTTGTTCACTAGCTTTCAACAAAAGCTGTTCCTTTTACTTATTTTTTTTTCAATGGATTCTGTTTGTATGCATTCTGAGCACAGGACTTTCTCTCTACTTTTCATAATAGCACATGACTTTCAGCATGAAAATTTATACTATATTCCTGCCTTTGACAATTTTTTTTAAAAATAAAAGCCTCCCTCTAATTGCATGCTATACCCATTCCTTTTACAAAATAGAATTGATGTTGCCATTCAATATCACGTGCATTAACGCATACTTAATATAAGGCACATTTTTAACAGATACATACATTCCTATATGATGTATTAAAAGGAATAAACATAAAATATGCTTACCATTTCGACAGTGGCCACCGTCTTGACTCCATTCTGAATGGAGACCACACCGCAGCAACAGCAGCATGGATTTGTCAAGTGGAATGGATCAAGGAACGGGCCTTGGTCCATTCTTGGCTTCTTTGGGTCCTCAATGGTGGCGGATTTGATACAATTCAAGTGCTATCCTTCTGCAACTGACAACTTAACAGGTTCTGTGGCTTTTTTGGCTTCCTATTTTTTTCTTTTGGAGCGGAAGTAGCGATACTATGCTGACTGACTGAATGACTGTCACAACAATCCAATGTTTCAAGAAGTTTCAGTAGTCAAGTAGGCACTACTCTGAAACCCCTTCACTTCAGTTTTTATATCCAGCTATTTTTGAATGTGGGTGATCAATCTTCCGAAGGAGATAAGTCAAGTGATGACCGAGTCCAAACCGCGTCGTGCACATGCACACCCAGAGTGATTTTCTACAGAAAGATGGATAATGATGGATTGTTTATAGTTTTTCTTTCTTTTGTACACAGAGAAACTGGTTTCATGTGTAGCCTTTTCTTCAACTTTTTTTTATCTCATATATGAGAAGATTTTTTTTTCTCCCACTCGTTTCAACAATCTAGTGTATCACCATTTGACCATTCAAACGTACATAACAGCAACAAATTTAAAATTGTTTTCTTGCTCGTTCAAAACTTTCTCCCCTCTTTGTAGACTTTTCATATGTGGCTTCTCTTTTCCTCAAGTATTGTCACCTGCTGAATCAGTTATAACACCACGAGGAAAAATATTTCTCTTCAATGGAAAAAGTTATCGCTCCCAGCATGCAAAGATATATAGTCAGAAGGAGAAAAAGTTTCTCACTTATTTATATCCTTCAGCAACAGCAAGCCAGCAACTTTCTCTCTCCAAAACTATTTTTTATTATTGAATTCTCAAGACTTGTATAATGTGTATAGTTAGTAATGTTCCGTTTTCTTCTCTTTAGTCAAGCCAAGTAATGCCTTGTCTTCGGGTCTGACGTTGTTGGTGTTGGTCGTTGTCGAAAAAAAAGCAGGCGGAGGAGTAAGAAGAAGATAAAAAAAACTTGCAATTTGGTTTGAAACCAGTAGAGAGACAGAGGAAAAAGGAACTTTTTTATATTCTGTTTTCTTTAGTATTCTTCTTGTTTCTCACATGGAAATGTATAACTGACAAAGTGGTAGTAGTACACAACACCACTATACCACCAACAGACGAGGAGAGAGATAGAACGAATTGTGAAATCACAACACGACTCTGTTTCTTCTTCTTTTACTTTGTCTTCTGTTTTGGATTGGATCAAAAATCTTCTCTCTCTCTCTCTACTTTCTCTCTCGGCAGAGTTTTTTTTCTCTGTGTGTGTGTGTGTGGTTGAGAAAGAAAAGAGTTATATATTCCGTCCGGTATACTTTATATGGGTATTATGTAATAATATATGTGTGTCCTCTCTCTACTTTCCTTTTCTCTTTCAGTTTACTTTATTTCCTTGAGGGCAGTCGCAAAAAACAAGTTTCAGTTGAGGAATGAGCAAAAAAATGTAAGTTGAGACTGTTTTGGCTCTCGTCTCGTATAATATATTATTGTTCTCTTGTATCGTCTTGCTATATGCAGCTTCTTTTCCGCACTTCTTAAAGATAGCCAAGTAATGTAAAATGACGCTAGATAGGGGTTGTATAATGGAAGTAAGTTATAGAACTATATGTTATTATAATTTTCTTACGGTTTTTATCCTTCTTTTTTTTGTCCCCTTTAACTCTGCTGCTTCAGACAAGAAGTAAAAAATGTACTTTGGTGGTGAATGTCTGTGAATGTCGCAGTGCGAGGGCCAACAACCGTATCAATTACTTGTGCTGTTCTTGTTGTTCGGTTATTATTATTACTTTTATAAGTCGTTGAGTGCTGCTGTAAGTGACAGGAACAGGAGGAGCAGTAGCAACTACTATAGTGCATCCTATTTTTCTTCGCTGCTTCTTTTTCTTGTCTTCTTTTCCAGTCCGCTTCGTCTTCTTAAACGGGCGAAAAATGAAGACAAATTTGAGAAAGTGGCGAGAGAGGATGGAATGGTAGAAAAAATAATAAATAGTTCAGATGATATCAGAGACACACTGAGAGAGTATCAACAAGACGGTGCAGTGAGGTCTTCAGTAAAATGTAATATGATACAAACAAACAAACAATCTTGTAAGGTTTCGGTTTGAAAACAATATATTTTTTGTTCCCCCTTCTTGTTCGATCGCACACACCACCACCACCACCACAAATGCAATGGTATATGGTAATGGTGTCGTATAAACTTGTGTAGTTGGAAGCGAGGAAAAAGGGAAAGCAACGTGAGTCTAAAAACAGAGCTGGAGCGGTGTAAGTAGCTGCTTTCCAAGTGACTTTGCAGTTAGCAGGCTTTTCGTCAACTGACTTGAATTCAGAGGAATATCCAGAGTTTTTTCCTTTTGGAATGTGTGAGTGCTTTCAATCCTTTTTTGGTAGTAGGAGTACTTTGTGTGTACGTGTATCCCAACCTTTCTTTCCCAGGATGGTCCACCAACATCAAGAGTAGTCGTAGCTGTTCTGGTATGAGGAGAGCTGAGAGCGTATGCATTTATATGTCTAGCGATGTGTTTTGTTCTTGGTGCTGCTGCTGCCGTTGAAGCGTTCCTGCTGCTGCTGGTAGGCTAGCTTGCAATATTATGGAATATCTTCCTTCTGTATGCATTTCAACCGTTCAATTCCAATGGAATAGTAGTGTGCATTGTAAGAGTGCGAGGAAACCACCATTGGAATGGCATGGAATGATGGTGCTCCCTTGCTTGGCTAACGTTGGATATATAATAGTACCCGGCCAAGTTGTCATTTATCTCTCTGCTTTCTCTCTCTCTCTCCCTTTTCTTCTCTCTATAGTCCAATGTTTGAAAGAATGTGTGTGTGTGTGAGAGAGAGAGGGAGAGTTTGCCATGCTATAATATATATTATGCTAGCTATCTCGTTTTTTTCTTTCTCAAAGGCATACAGAGGCGTAATTTCCATATAAAGCATGTATACGTGAGATATAAAAAGTGCTAATGCAATATCAAATGAAAGTTAACATTGGCTTTGGCTTCACATCGCACACACTCCTCACTACTCTGTAGGT
>JAQIXX010007572.1:0-10638 GCA_034700605.1 Willowsia nigromaculata | reverse complement strand
TTTGGTATATTGAATCATTATGTCTGAATCAAATGGTACATGATTCAAATGGATTTGAATCAAATGACCGAACACGGAGGAAATCTCCTGTTTTGTAACTGGTTCCACTTTTATTGATGTAGCTGGAATCATGATATTATTTGAGACACTTTTGGGACATGATTGGCACATACCGAAACAAAATGTCACGCAAGGTTTTCTGGTTCTGCGTCTAGTTTGGGGTCCTGAATGACTCCTTTGTCTCGTGTTTGGCTCCATCGCTTTGTCGTAGTATCACGTCTCACAGCTCGAACGAAAAGTGTCAGTTCAAAACCACAGTCGATAGAGTGGGCTCACCTTCTTTATTAAACTGAACCAAAGCTATATTGAATTAGTTTATAGGATATTTCAATTTACAAGCACTGCAAATGGAAAAGCTCCTTCGTTGACTTCAGTGTGTTGTTTAATATGACAGAATTTAAGGTGGACAAATTGTCAGTGTTTCTGCTCACAACTACATGCCATTCTTCAAACTAGTAAAAGTATACGATTTGGAATCTATCAAAAGCAAGTGTAATCATCAGCAATAATGACAGCTCTTAACTTAAATGCTGAAGATCGTATATTACTCTGTAGTTATCATATTTATTTTTGCAATAAAATATTTAATAAAATGTGAGACTATCAACATGCTTATTGGCGTAAAAATATAGATAATTTTATGAAATAACATAACAAATGAAAAAATTGCTTAAATAATAATGTGCTAATATTACCTGGATGTACACATAAAACTATATGCTTTGTAAACCAAATATCTACGCAGAAGTTGAATTATTTTAACTTGTTGACAAAGCGAAATGCAAAACTAACTATCCCAATAAAAATTTACAGAATGCACTTCTTCGCACAATTACATACTGATATTCATTATTTGAAATAACTTTATTGTTTAAAAACATCTTCATTAGGAATTTTCATTAAATTGATGGTAACTACTTGGATTTACTTCAGCAGATGTTAGAAAGATTTGAAAAACTAAAACTACTAAATATGCCTACTAAAACTATTAAAGAACTGAGCCTGATTTTAATACTCGAATGTATTTCATGCAGCAGGATAGCATAATCTGTGATTTAATCAATAAACCGCAAACATATTATCTTTTAATCGAAATTATCAATTTACGCAAGCTCATGTTAGTATTTTCTGCAATAACTCAAATATTTTCGCTTGATCACATAACCATCAAAAAATATTTCATCCCAAATTTCCCTGTCAACCATGGAATAGGCTCCTGTCAGTCATTATGAGATCTCCGCCAATAAATTAAATATATTTTTACAGCGATGACGGTGCAAACATACTTCATCAAGACATCGCCTATTAATTTTGCATAATTTCCCTTTATCATGAAAATGCCCTGATAACCATGATATGTTATATTTTATTTAACTCATCCAATCATTCAAATTTAACTCAACAGAAATATTAATTCATTTCAGTAAACCCTTTCCATTTGTCATCAAAATAATCCATGACAATTGTGTATAAATACATTTGATCCTTGTCATAAAAACTTGTCATGATTGACACTTATGCTTCTTGATGTTAAAACCTTCTTATTCATCGGTTTTTATAGTTTGTTCTGACATCCATGGAGTTTCCAAGAAACAATTTATCCTTCGAATATATTTCTGTGACTTTTATATTGCTCGATAAATCCAGGGATTCCCATGAGCACTTCAGCCAAGAAAATGACAAAAGAGGCAAGTTTTCTATTACTCTGACTAAAGACAAAATTACTTTTAATGTTGAAAAAAGAAACGTCCAAAAATTAGCTTGAATGCTTTAACCCACGTCGTAGTGAATAGAGTTTAAACATTCTTTCCGTTTAAAACAATATACTATTATGTAAAAATAAGATTGTTTGAAAGTCTCTAGTTCCAATAACACATGCTATATTCTATATTGTAAATTTTTTTTCTCTGAGCGCCTTAAACTTTTAAGAACTTTAATTGCCCGTAGCATGTATACTTGTATTAATAAATTGAAAACCATGGAATCTTGGAAATAACTTTTAACACACCATACTATACGCCCGCACATCTATAGATTCCACTGATTTTTGGGAAAATCCTTGCTTGAGTGGGACATTAACACTTTACAGCTTGAGTGCACAGTAACTAAAACCAACCTACAAAATCTCAAACATTGGGTGTTCAAGACTTGAAATATTTGTTTGTAGGAATTGTCAGTGTTTTGAATACTTTCAGCCTTTCAAGAGGCCGCCAAATTCTTTACCAGTTTTTTGTACGCTTGGGTCTAAATATAAACATTCTACTCTAGCCATTGTCATATTTTTATTCGTACTGATGCAAATTTTTTTAATTTAAAGAAAAACAAACGAAAAATACTTAGACGTTAGGTTCACTTTCAAAATATCAAGCAATTTTTAGGAAACCATTACCTCAAAATAGACTGGAAATTTCACCATTACGAAGCTCACAAAATCCTGGAACTACCAAATATGCTGAAGAAAACTAGTAGTAATAATTAAATGTGGTATTCAATCAAGAATTCTATCATACTCACTATATACGTCATGAATGAACTTTTGTTGGGTGTCGGATATTTCTGGAAACTGAAAATTTTACTACAATCTTCTACTTTAGAATAGAAAATGAGTGTTTACAAATTATGAAAAGATTAATGATTAATTTTTTAAGTTTAAAAAACGTATTGACAATAAGGCATTATGTTTAGCTTGCGTACATTGATTGGCGCCTGAATTACTTCACATTTTTAGTTTCAAGTCACTAAAATGTAATTTCAAACTTCCACAATTGGCAATACGAGTGGAAAAATTTCATCATAAACACATCGTATACATGTAACTGCTTTTCATAAAATATGCACTTATTTGCCTTACATTTTTTTACAAATGAGGAATACGAATAGTAAGATTTCTATCAAAAATTATTGGATTTTTCCTGGAACATCACAAGTTGATTGACGTCTCAAATTTAATTTAATTCGAATATCTACATTGACTTTTGACATGACTGTGACATGAAGTGACGTTGTCGCACAATTGAATAACATTAGGCCTGATTTGGAGATACAAAATCAAGCAGAAGATCAGTAACAAAAGTTAATTTTTGAGCACAGCACAAGGTATTACTTACACAAATATGCTTCGAACATCAGGACGATAAAAATTTTCAGTAGAAATTAGTAATTTGAGCTTATGTTCGTATTTTCTGTTAATTATTTAATTTTTTTTGCTTGACCATATCATCAATAAATAATTCATCACGTCATCTCCCTGTCAGTCATGGGATATGCCCCTGTCAAAAATTATGATATCCATACCAATATTGAGAATATTTTTCAACGCGATAAATATACAAACATTTTCCACTCTTTATTGAAAAATTCCGTGAAAATTATGCATACATATTCCCTATAATCATACAAGCATATGCTGATATCCATAATAAGTTATATCTTATTAAACTCCCGAAATCATTTTAATATTACTCTACAAGCATTACCATATCTTTTCTGCAAATCATTTTTACTGTTCATCAAAATAATCAAAGACAATTTGACATACAATTTCTTCTTGTCAAACATGTCACTTATATTTGAAAAAGCTTTTTTATGCTAAAATCATTTGAACCATCGCTATTTACTTAATAGGTTTTTGAGCATTAGTATTGCTAATATAGAAATAATATTATGAAATTTCTCAGAGTTTTAGACTTTCTGGTAGTTTTAAACATCTGCGGCTCCAAATAAGTACTTCAGTTGTAGAAAAGACAGCAGAAGGAAGTCCAATTATTACAGGTTGTATTCCAAGTCGTGCGTATATTCTTGTTCATGTTTGGAAAAAGCGGGGCATGTTAATCCTAAAAATCTAAATGTCTTCTCTTCTTAAGAAATTTAGTCCCCCGCAAGTCTTGTTTTATTAGTAAATCGAAAAGCATGGAATCTAGGAAAGAGCCTTTGGCATTGCGGTACGCTAGAAAATCCATAAAACTTTATAATCTCACATTTTCCCTGCTTTTGGGCAAGTCTTTGCTAGAGTGGAACACTACCACTTTCCGGCTGGAGTGCACAACAACCAAAACCAACCAACAAAATCTAAAACGATGGGTCCTTCGACAAATATTTTATAATGGCATATATGGAACAATTGGTGGATTCTGGTATGCATTATTATCTCCTGCTCCACAAGAGAAACGATTTTTAATGATTGCGGTAACGTCGTTCTCAATAACTACGCTAGGAATCGCATTTTGTATATTTCAAAACACAAAAGCAATCGAATGCGGATATAATGCATTACTGGACTATCAAAGTCTCATAATTGGTGGTAAGTATCTAAAAATTAATTGTTTCCAGCAAGTTGAACGCAATATAGAAAAAATATTTGTATTTAGTTCCGGAATTAAGACCACAGGTTCATTTATCTCTTAAAAAGATATTCGATTTTAATTTTCTATATTCGTTCATCGCAGAATTTGCCAAACGGTGGACTCAAATCGAAAGCAAAAGCGGAGGCAAAATAAAACTTATAGGAAAGGGCTTGTACTTGGGAACAGTTGTGTTCGTCTACACCGGAGTCAATACTGTTGTTGGGGTAATTTTTAAAATTGATGTCGGCTACGAGTTTCTAGGAGGGGAAGCCTTAAGAGAAACTACCATATATGGCTTAAGAATCTGGCCAGTTTGCGTTCTTTTACGATCCATAACCTGCCTTTTCTTTCTAGTGGGCGTAACTGAAATGACGTGCTTCACGTTTCTTTACTTATTCTTAACAATCCAAGCATATGTTTGCGTACTTACTACAATTTCTAAAATTGATAAACCGTTGATTGTTATTCGGCTTTATCAAACATTGGTAACTCTGCATGCATACCTGACTCCATTTTTTAACACAGTAAATGGTTTCCTAATGTTCTTGGGACACACTGCAAGTTTGGGTTGCCTATGGGCAGGGATTCGTGGCTGGGAGATGTTTTCGGGGATATTTGCTGCGTTTATGTTAGCAGGCGGCTTTATAATTGTATGCTGGCTCTTCTTGCAACTCACAGTACTCTCAAGAGTACGGTCGATGTCAGGCTCTTTAAAAATCTTACTATCAAAAGAACTTCGGTTTTTGATCGGAGCAAATAAAAGGAAACAGCTAAGATTAAGGACTAGGTGCCTATTTCCGATTCAATTCTCGTGTAGCACAAGTTTCAATATAGGGGAAGATTCTCCAGGTTGCTACCTTCTAAAAATTGTAGATAACTTAACAAATGCTTTGCTTACATTCTAATGCGGTTAAGAGGTACAAAATACCCAAAACCTAATGCCACGCAAAGGCTTGAATGTTTGCTTAATACTTACAATGGTTTATAAAATTTTAAATACCTATCTGCACCTTATAAATAAAGCTGTGCATTAGTAAATTAACAAGTATTCAGCTAAGTAAAATATGAATGAAAGTGAAAATATGTGAAAATTGTGAGTGTGAGTCTCAGATTTTATTGGATTCGCATAGCCCAATTGAATTGTTATTTGATTTGAGAGTATTTTTTTGTATTGCAGTTTAGTTTTTAAGTATAACGTATCATAATAATGGATGTCAAAGATTGTACTTGAAGGCAATCCAATTATGAACTTGCGTGTGACTAGCCATAAACTATCACAAAGGTTTTCTTTCCTCTTACTACGGTAAATGGGCAAATGAATATAATGCGTTGCTTCGATCAGCAAGCAATCGACCAGCAGCAGTTAAAGTAATAAAGTCTACCATTTTCCTCTATCTGTTTCATCTCCCACTACATTTTTATATTGCATAGACAGCAATCAGATTACCTAAGCAAAGCATGATAATAATTAAAGAAAGGAATTTCGTTACAATTTCATGAAATCAGAGGATTTTTATACCAATAGGGGTTTCATACCAACATTAAAAATAGGTTTTACATAGAACAAAATCAAATACTTACCCGTTATTTGGATTCATGTTAATGAAAAAAGAATTTAACTTTGTAGCATGTAATAATTAAATAGGTATGGATCAATATACAAACCATCTTTATCCTATTCCAATTTGTATTTTCAAAAAGAGGAAGGAACTCTTGGCTGAAATGGAAAAGAAATCCAGCATTCGGAACAACCAGGCTAACCAAACACTAGCAACCACCACACTTGACAAACATGTTTTCGTAGTCTTCAGAATATAACTTGTGAGTTAAGAATTAAGGTTTTTGCTTATCTTATACCAACGAAATTGTAACATCAATTTCGGGTAAAAATTAGTTAAAATTGTGTAACAATTTTCGCAACTGTGTTTGCGTGTTTTACTTTGTATTCCTACACAACATTTCTTTAAAGATAGAGAAAATGAATACCAAGATTCGTATGAAAATCAATTGAACTTAGCTAGAAAGCGGATTTTTTTGGCGTCACCAGTGTCATTTAATTCGACTATGTAGTCACATTGATATTTGAACTGTCAATTAGTGTCATCGTCACAGAAAGGATGGAGGTTGAGCCTAACTTTAGTGAAGACTCAAATATACATTTTAATGCGTAAGGTTAACAGAAAATTTAGCTTCTTTTACAAACCATCATCCGTGATTAAACAAGTAAGTTCCGTGAACCATAAAGATATTTTATTATTTGATCGTAATTAGCAATTTGCTCTCATATTATTTAAATATAAAGTATTTTCGCTTTACCGTAACATCATCAGTAAAATATTTTATAACAAAATCCTCTGTCAACCATCGAATCGTCTGCCAATCATTTAAATATTCCTGCCAATCATAAAAACATGTTCCGATATCCATAATATGTTTTATTTTATTAAACTCTGTCAATAATTTAAATTTAAATCTACAGAACTGTTATTTTACTACTTTAAACAATTTATACTGGTCATCAAAATAGCCCTTGACAATTAGGCATACAACTTCTCATATATATAGTCATGATTGACACCTATTTCATCAAGTTATAATCATGTAGCCTTTCGGGTTTTTCCTTTGTTTAGTTTTGACAGCCTTGGGTTTCGATTATAAAAAAATTAATATTCCAAAAATATTTTTGGGACTCGGACTTTCTTGTTTCTTGATACATTTTGAGCTACCCATAAGCATTTTAGTGGTGAAAATGACAATACGCAAGTTTTCTGTCTTCCCAATGAAGGCTAGAATTGCTTGTAATGATAAATGAAGAAAGGTTTCACAAATTTGCTTCAACCCTTCATCAAGGGTTATGTAAATTTCAGTTTGGAAGTCTATTTAAGTAAATACAAATTTCTTTGAAGGCCTCAAGTCCCAATACTAAAGGTCATATGCTATATTGTAATTATATAGTTGTTTCTTATTTGAAATAAAGGGGCACGTCACTTCAAGGAGACTTAAGTTTTTAAGAGTTTTAGTTACCCGTCATAAGTGTTCTTGTATTAGTGAATCAAAAAGCATGGAATCTTGGAAATAGCCTTTGGCCTTACACTACGCCAGAAAGTCAATAAAAATTTACGCTTTCACATTGCACATTGCATTGGTTTTGGGAAAATCCTTGCTTGAGTGGAACATTACCATTTTACGGTTTGAGTGCACTGCCACCAAATCTTATCAACTGAATCACAAACTTTGGGTTTTTTGATTATCATTTTATAATGTTTTGCAAAATGCTAAAGCAATCAAATACGGATATAATGCACTATAAGACTATCAAAGCCACATAATTCCGGGTAAAAGCTTTAAAATCAATTGCTTCCAGCTTACGATTAAATCTTATATGAACATATTTAAAGCCGACGCATTTTAAGTATAAGTTATTTATAAAACTTCAGGCGAACAACTCAAGCAAGGTGATTTGTATCATATACAACACGATTATTTTATTTTTAATAATAATTCATTGCAGATTATGCAAATGGGCTAAACTCGAAAATCAAATGGTGAGCAGGATAAAACTTATTTGAAACAGCTTGTATTTTATAACAATTCTTTTTGCTTACACTGGATTCAATGCGATTGCTATGACAATGTTTGACATTGACGTCGGTTACGAAATCTTGGGCGGGGAAGCTCTAAGAGAATTTATAATGTTTGGCTTAAGAATCTGGCCAGCTTGCGTTATTTTACAATTCATGACCTGCATTTACTATCTGGTTGTAGTAAGTGAGATGACAGGCTTCTTGTTTCTCCATCTATTTGTGACAATACAGGCGTTTGTGTGCATGCTGAGTACAAATTCAAAAATTGATGATGACATGATTGATGCATCAAGCAATGCTAACTCTGCACGCAGATATGATTCCATTTATAAATAAAGTCAATGGTTTCCTTCCATTCTTTGGAAAAACCGCGAGTCTAGATCTCCTCAACCCGAGTGGGAATCCGGGGTTTGGAAAAGTTTTCGTTCATATTCATTGCATTTGTCTTGACAAGTGGATTTATACTTGTATGCTGGCTCTTGTTGCAACTCACAGTTCTCTCAAGGGTACGATCGATGTTCGGCTCTTTAAAAGTTTTACTATCAAAGGTACAATTTTCAAACGGAGCAATTAAAAGAAAAGAGCTGAAGTTAAGCATTAGTAGCCTTGTTACTACGCAATTTTCGTGAGGCACAAGCTCCGTTATTGTGGAGTACTCTCTAGGTTGCGTTTTTCTCAAAATTGTAGAAACCTAACAACTGTTTGGCTTTCTTTCTAACGGGCGTTAAGGCGTGCTAGATACCCACGTAAAATTCAACGCAAGATTAGAAAATGTTGCTACTGTTTAGGTAGGTTTAAGAATTCTTTCATGTTTAAATAAGCGTTTGAATGAAAATTGAATAACGCGGACACATTAAAGCGGCTTTACATATTAAAAATAAATTCATGTTAAAAGCAGGAAAAAATGCTCATTTTATAAAAAGACATCATTTTAATTACATAGATATTAATCATTACCTACCATTTAAAAGTGTCTGCAACGCTTTAAGCGTTTCCCAAAATATAAACTAATGTAGAGCTATTTATATTAGTTAAATTCTGATTTATAAGGTGTTTCTATCTAAAAAGAGGTAAACTTTATCTGGTCTCCTACAACTGAATTAAGAATATTTAGAAAAACCAGAACAATTAATTTTGCTGTGTTAAAGTTGTAATCTAAATTTAAATGCTCCCATTTTCAATGAGAGCTTCATTGAGTGTGAGTAATTGATTAAAATTTGACAACCCGGCTTCACCGGGACTTAAAATGATCATATTTGAACACATTAGACGATGATATTTCAGAATTTTTGAACATATGTGTCATTATCCGTCAGAGAACATATCCTATGTAAAAATTAAATAATGCTCTATTCAAAAATGTTCTATTCATCAATAGCTTTAGCAATACAGACGTCCTATGTTCATCAAGCGAAATTTGGTCGTTGTAACGGCTTTTAACGGTTGCCGTTAATCGTTAAGGTCCATTTTCAAACTCATCTTAGCTTAGATGATCAGAGCTTCATTGCAAAAATCAGAATCAAAAAACTACACGCGTTTAGTCGAAAGTCAAAATTGTGGAAAAAACCAATATAACAGTCAAAAAATTACAAATTTTGATAAATCCTAATGTGGAAAATAATCAAGATTAAAAATGCGATCGAGTGAACCCCCACATGCCATATGTTTAAATCTAAAATTTGACCAATATAACAGTTTCTAACGGTTTCCGGTGGCCGTTGGGTCCTGTCCGAACTCATCCAAGCTCCATTCAAGACAAACATGTTACCATGGTCTTACGACTGCAATCGTAAGAGCATGGTAATATGTTGTTAAAATATTGCAACGGTATTTACGTTTCTTGGTTTCAGTTTTACAAACCAAGCTCTCAAAACTGTCAATTATTAAGAAAAAGTAGCACAATTTTTTTTCATTGCTCAGAGCAAAACGGAGGTCAGTGTTATATATTTTAAATAAATATTGTCGATTTTGATGTCGTTCTCGTTGTAACTATTGTCGGTCTAACCAAAAACTAGCAACCACGACACTATGGCAAACCTGTTAGCGTGGTCTTACGACTGGTAAAGAACACACAACATGATATTCCGGTTGTCTAATAATCAACTAATATGAGATTATCGCGCACAGTAGTTTCAGGTTGCTTAGAATATAACTTGTGAAATAAGAATGATGTTTTTTGCTTATCTTATACCAATGAAATTTGTAGCATCACTTTTGGGTAAAAATCCCTTAAATTTGATTAACATATTTGGGAACCGTGTACACTTGTTTTACTTTGAATTGATTCCAACCAAAGTGCTTTTTACTAGACTTTATGACCCGCATTTTTCTTTATACATTTATGAAACCAAGTGTATATACCACTTTAAATATTAAGGTTAAATATTTTGCGAATTTTATCGCGTAGTCAATTTTGTTGTTAAAATATTGCAACGGTATTTACGTTTCTTGGTTTCATTTTTACAAACCAAGCTCTCAAAACTGTCAATTATTAAGAAAAAGTAGCACATTTTTTTCTCATTGCTCAGAGCAAAACGGAGGTCATTGTTATATATTTTAAATAAATATTGTCGGTTTTGATGTCGTTCTCGTTGTAACTATTGTCGGTCTAACCAAAAACTAGCAACCACGACACTATGGCAAACCTGTTA
>JAQIXX010007571.1:0-10639 GCA_034700605.1 Willowsia nigromaculata | reverse complement strand
ATTCTTTGCACAGTGATTTTACATGTTTGTTGTAAAATTCTAACCCTTGGTCACATTGCAAAAAGCGAGGTTTCCTTTCTTCAAACACCTTTCTTAACGCTTTCTCAACTTCAGGACCACTTTTATTTCGGAGGGGTAGAGCAAATGCGTACCTGCTTAATACGTCTATTACCGTTAAAATAGCTTTATTGCCTCCATTACTATGCGATAGCTTATCCAAAATTATAAGATCAGCTTGAAAAAGATTGTTTAAGCATGCACTTGTCGTCATCCTTCTTTGAAATTTATGGTATACACGTTTATGCTTTGTCGTTGAATCTTGTGATTGAAGAAATTGTTTAACGTCGCTTGCGGTGTATCCATGCTGTTTTATTCCCTCGTAGAGGATTTTATTAGCTGAAAGTCCTAATGGGTTTTTTACATCTGTGTATATTTCTTCGATTGACGCCTTACAAAAGATAAAATATTTTTAATTCAAATTTTCTTACACTTTTTATTTTTTTGAATACAAACTGAAGAAAAATCAATGGCAGACATTTTACAGATATTTATACATCTTTTTTTACAATCATGAAGTTTTGGGAATGTAGTTTTAACAAAGAATCGTTTAACCATACTTTCATTAAACCTTAGAGATTCAGGCTTGAACATTTTAATAAAGTTTTTGAATGATTGACCTCTATATCTCTTAATTAAAAAGTATACAGACATATATCCACACATCATTGAGTTATTTGATTGAATTTGAAACGAATTAGTAACTATTTTACATTTATGAAACTTTGCAAAATCTTGAATATACCCTCCATAAAACTCTAATGGTAAACTAAAGCTGTCAAAAAACTCAATTTGATTTGATTTTCGAGTTTTTCTAAGTGCCAACCAGTGCATTCCAGGTAAATTTTGTTCTTGATTGTTCACTATTATATTAAATTCACTGTCTGTTATTAGTCTTAATTGATCAATTGCACAAACAAATGTGTTTGCGTTACGAAGAAAATGTTTTAATAAGTATCGCAGTTGGATTGTTGATAAAGCAGAAAACTTTTTCATTGTAAAGTTAGTTTTCTTAATTTATCTAATTCCATAATTTTTTGATGTTCGCTATAAACAATAATTGTTGTTGCATCAGCAAGCGCAGATGTAAACTGCAGTTCAATTTTTACAGAACCGCTTTTTTCTAATTGAAGTCTGGAGTCTGTGAAGTCTAATGGTGAAATATCAAAACCAAAAAGACTCGCTCCATTTTTGTAACTGGAATAATCAAACATGAGACCTTGATCATTATTTATTTTTGATACACACTTATTAAGCAGATAATAGGACACCATTGCTTTTCCTTTAGCGAAGTCTACATTGATAGGTCTAGTTGGAACCGACAGGTTGTTTACCATAAGATTTACACTATTTATGTTTGCGTGAATAAAGTCAAAAGGATTTTTCGTAAAGTCTCCAATGAAGCTAGCATTTGACACAAGTCCAATAATCACTCTTGACGGTATACTTCCAAGAAAGACATTATCAACAAGAAAGGATTGATTAGATTTTGGAATAGTAAAAAATCGAACTTGACTTTCAATCATAGGATACTTCGCATTATTGTTTAACTCTAAAAGTTTTTGATGAGAAAGTGATATGCTAGGATACAAAACATGTCTACGAATAAAAAATGAAACATCCAATATTTTAAGTTTAGCACCAGGTGAAGCAGCACCAGAAGATGGGGCTGGAGCTAAAATGCAAAATTCATCCTTGCTTCTAACAAGACTTACTCCCATTTCCATATTATTTAGTAAGAAACGATTCTGCTGAGCAAGATCAAAATGTAATTTTCCGCATAATTCTACTTCTTTTGACTGCGATACTATAGCTTTTCGCGCTCTATATCCCAAGTTCGTATCTGCTAGTTTATTTCCATCAGTATCTTGTATGAACATTGAGCATTCTAAGTCTGTTTTGTTTCCTTCAACTTGCTTAAACAAAGTCTCAAGGTAAGCTTTATATGGATAAACGTTATTACAAGCTGACTCAACTTGATTGTTCAAAGTAATTTCTACATCGCTAAACATACTATGTAAAAATGAATTGCACACACTAACATCTGCACCAGAAGCTAAATCAGTACCATCTTGTTGAGTAAGTTTAAATTTTACATACAGAAATGACTCTTGAGCATCAAGGTACGTTGTTGGTGTTCCATGAATCAAGAATTGAATTGCAGCATTGCTATCTTGAATGTTTACCAATGGTTTAATTTCAGCAAATAAACTAAAATCAATACTTGTGTCTGTATTTGGCAGACTAAAGAGATCTACTTCACTACATACCGATGGACGAGATGTGTTGTGAATGAGCGCCATTTTAAGAGAGGAAATCTAATTTGCTTTTGACTTTGCTTTTCTTTCGCTTTTTGATTTTTTTCGTTTTCTTCTTTCTTGAGATTTTCTTTTTTCGTTTAATGTTTCGGGTTGAGGTCTTTCGTTTAGTTTTTTTGCTTCTCCCTCCTCTTGCTTTTGCTCGTTTCTGAAATAAATTGACGAAAATTAACGATTACTCCGAATATTTTTAACGTGAATTATAAATATATATTTATATATTATACCTTAACTCGGCCTGACCCTTTTTGCGTTGTTGAAAGTATATCTCCTGCCACGTTTTTTAAAAATTGTTTTGAATTTTTCTTCACGCTGGACTTCAGATTAGATGTACCTGCAAGAAGCTCTGATGCCGTACTAACTAGACTTTGCTTCGCATGTGGTAATATAAATCTTTTTATTAACGGAACTGCGTATCTGGATATAATTCTAAAAATAGATCCCCAACCACCTCCTCTTTGTCGTATTGTATGATATACTGGAATATCACCTACTATTTGTCGTTGAAAGGTGTTATAATACTGTTGATTATCAAACGTATGAACTTGCTTCATTTTGATGCTGTCTCCTTAAAGGAGTAAAGAAGAATGCTATCAAGACATGCGCGTTGATTATATATAGTTTTTAAAATTTTTATTAAATAGAACGTTGTTGCAACGAATTAGTTTGTCTCGAGTAAGAAGGTTTTTTTACAAACAATATTAATAAATACTTACAATTATGTAAATAAAATATATACAGATATATTACTTAGCAATACGATAATGACCAAATGCCAATGTATTAATACCATCATCACAAATAAATCTCTTGGAATCAAAACACGATAATGATGCCTTGCAGGTCTCTACAGTATATAATTGTTGATCTGATACTCTATTAAAGCATGCTCTAATGTACCTGGCTGTACTGTAAACTTTACATTGTGAGTCTAAAACCTGTTTGTAAATTTCATGATTTAAAAATTTTTTCTTAATTCGATTAGGTGTTCCTTTAGCAGCTGACTTTTGACGTTCTCCTATTTTAACAGAGTAACTTTTTGGCGCTAAATTCACAACTTCAAATATTGGAGAACCTGCTGTCTCATCAGAAAATTTACCAATAACTTTCTTGTTATCATTGGATTTAAGTTTATTTATATTCTTGTGGCCGTTTCGCTTGTAGTCTGAAAAATCAAAATGTTCTTTTCTTTTGTATAATTCTTTATATAGATCCTTGCAAAAAACTTCGTAACATAAACTATCAGTATCAGTTAGTAATAATCTACTTTTAGGGAACCATTCTTTGAAATTGTAATGAAATTCTGCCATTATCTTCTTCGACAACTCTAGTACTGTAAAACCTATGTAAATCGGACTATCCAATAAAACCTTTTTTGGATTCATTGTAAAAGTGAATAATCCTTTCGTAATCCTATGAAAAAATTTAAAATTTGGTTGTCTTATATATTTTCTGGCCATTTTCCTAGAATTAATTAGACGTACTTCAACTCGCCTACGTTTGTTCATGGAACTACGTCCAAATACAGAATTAACAACTAGCTTATAAAATGATTTTCCAAAATCAGTTGTAGCTTGAGCTCTCATAGATGTATTAAATAGAACAAAGTCTCTTAACCAGGGTTTTTGCGTAAAAGTTAATACTTTATGCACTTTTGTTAATTTTAAACCTTGCTTTAAATAATACTGGAGGTTCTTGTAATGAACAATATAATTTTTTCTAGGTAAAAAATGTGCAATTAACTTTGGTTGTTTCTCATTGTATTTAATTCCGCTTTTCTCAATTAAATTTTTTTGATAATTACTCAGATCGTCGAAAGGAATCGCGGTTTTTGTCACTGCTAAAGGGTAGTCGTCATGCAAATCATGCAATTCTGCAGGATATTCAAGATCACATTCAATAATGCATCCCTTTTTCCCATTCTCACTGTACTCCATCACGTCAAAATTTTTAAGTTCCTTTTTCTCCAACCATTTAAAGTTTTTACAGGGTAAACTGTCTAAACATGGATTGCCATAGAGATTATTACTGTCGCAGAAAAATATATACTTCTGATCTGGCTTATCTTTTGGAATATCAGAATCAACGTAATGATTCTCAGCCTTTGAAAATCGTTTTGAAATTACAGATATACCTCCTCTAATACCTTTTTCAATCCAATTGTATTGATCAAGATCTAAGTAGTCTAGTTCTATTTTTGAAAACAGTAAACAACTGTCCCAACTAAAACCAGGTACGCTGTAATAATAACTACAATCTAGCTTAAAAGTTTTAAGACATAACGTCCTAAAGTTCTCCATCACACACGCTAATAAATAAACATCTGTTCTTAAGTACAAAAGGGTATAATCCCACAGAGTACTCATTTTAAACCTTCTGAATAAGAATTGGGCGTACTGGTAGTCTTGATCACTACATTCTTCATCAGTTAATGTATTGTAAAATGATTCTTTTGAAGGTAATGAGGTCTCAGTAAATTTTTCAAATGATGATAAATAATCATAGCAAAATACTCCTTTCCTTCTTAAGTATTTGCTTTTTGCACCAAACTCATCATAAAGAAGTTTAAAGTTTGAATCCTTATCATTAATTGTCTTTACTAAAGAATCTAAACTACCCAAGACAAAACTATATGAATCTAATAAAATGACATCTTCAACTCTTGCACTTAAAAACTTTTGTGAATTCGTTGGAATAATTTGAATGTTTGTATACGGTTTTAAGCCCTTCAGCAAGAAGTTTAGGTCATAATTTTTTAAATTATGTATGAAAACAGGCAAACGAGGACGCTGTTGTAGTTGAGTATTACAATCCTTGTGTGTCGCTCCTCTGTATTCACCTAATATGTAAAATAAAAGAAATAGTGTAGTTATAAAAATTTGAGTTGATTTAGGTTAATCAAGTACTTCTGTGTATTACCAGTTAGGTGATCGTGATCACGATGAATAATATCATCTGATAGCAAATCATTTTCACAAATCCAGCATTTTGTTGCAGTGAGAAAATCCTGTTCTTCTTTCTTCGTTAATTTCAGAGGTTCCTTTTGTGTTTTGTATATATTCTTAATTTCTTCTGCCTGATCTTGTGCAGTTTCAAAAAAGGTTTCTACACAGTTCTTACCCTTGTAATTAAATTCTTTCCATTTTTTACCTTTGCTATCCACTATCAAAAGCGACCATGCACAAGGAACGTGTTTTTGTACGTTTCGAGTATAAGACTCAGTATGATCATCAGAGATTTCGATTTTTGATTTCTTTGATGACAGTTCTTCTGTTTCAACTAATAGAGCTTCAAAATCTGCATAACCTACAAACCCAACTTTCAACTTATTTCTAAAATTTTTAAATTTTATAGTAGGTTTTTCGTATCCCACCTCTTGTGGTACTGTAATGTGTTGAAAATTCTGTACTTTAAAATTGTTAATGTGTGATGTCAATACCGTATCAGAATTAAAATGGTTAAAACAATGATAGCATAAATATTTTTTGTGTGAGTGATTTTTACCAATAAGCCTATGAATAGACTTAATACTAATGAAATGCCCATGACTTCCATCTTCATTTTCAATATAAATTAAATTTGCGATTTTATACCCTTGTTCGTAAGCAAAATTAGAAATTCGCTCTGGTAAAATTTCAAAAGACTCTGCACTTTTTTCATTGTACGAGAATACATTAATAGCAATGTTGTTCTTCTTTTCAATTTTGTCTAATTCAGAAAATGTTGCAGGATAAATAACATCTGAAAAATCATACAATGCTTCGAATTTGTCATATGAACATCGACGTTCTGCATGTTTAACTTTATGTAAACTTGCAATTATCGACCATTTTAAACACTGATCTCTATTTACTTTAACGTTCACACAGCTCTTTGATTTTTGAAGTAGAACAGGTGTAGGAACAAAACAACCTGCCCTAATGCTAGTATATCTACCTATACCGAGCTCGACCCCCCGAATAGAATGGATTACATATCCGCTTCCGTTTCTTTCAAACATATGTATTTTTTGAATGATACTTTCTTCGAGAATTTTTATTTTTTCTGTTATTTCTTTTGGATGAACAAGCACTTGCATGATACCATTTTCTAAACTTTCAAACTTATCATTGATGTCATCTTTTCTAATAAATTCAACTTGCAAATGCCCCTGTAATGTTATCATACCATGTTCTTCGAGACATATTTTTAAAATTTTTCGAACAGTTTTTCGTATACTATTAAAATATGCTACAGGAAATAAAAAGTCAACTCCTTTATGAATATACAATCGCAAATCCTTTCTAAACCCTGTTTTTACCGTAAACGGATCTATGTTTTTATCTTTTGTTTTATATTTGCCTCGACCAAATTGGACTGTCTTATTTCTATGCTTTTTTAAATGAACTTCCATATCTAGTATGGATCCATTAAATGCGCAAACTCTACACGTATGCTGATCGGCAATATGTTTAACTAAAAATGCGTTAGATGGATAGTTTTCCTTGCAGTATTTGCATCTGAATTTTTTCGCTGCTGGGGTTCTTTTTCTCTGTAAAAAACAATATGATTCTTTTATCACTATGTATTTTTTTATGTTTATTATATTTATATTTTTTTTACTTTGTTTGACAAATAAATGTTCGACGGATTGCTAGTTTGTTTTGTTTTTTTTATTTGTTTTTTAAATGCTGAAAATAAGTATTTATTTACAATTTTAAAAAATGGGTCGTCAACAATATATCACTTATCAGACATTTGAAATCATACTTCTTTCTTTTTAGGAATGGGGGCAAAATGCTGTTGCATTTTTAACAATGCATCAATCACCGTATCTAAATAATCATATTTTGCAGTGAAGCCTTTACCAGCTATCAAACCTTTTTTATCCACAAAATGTCGTATAGTAAAATACGGAGTATTTTTGTAATAACTACTCTTCACCCAATTCCCATTTCCAATGTAAGCCTGAAATTCAGGCATACTTGCGAAATGGGGTTTATCAGGGGCCATATCAAAATACACCGCTTTAGGACTAACCTCAGTCTTTACCTCCTTCTTCACCTGCCGTTTAACCTCCCTCACTCGATCAGGGGTTTCCTCCATGGAGATATCTTCGTCTTCTTCATCCGAACTAGCAACGGACGGAGATGCTTGCTTCTTAGGGATGCACACGCGTTTGGATGATGACTTGTGAGATCTAACCTGCTCCTCCTCCTCCTCTTCTTCATCATACTCGCGATCAGGTGATGGCCGCTTCTTCGAAGTGGACGCTGTAGCTCGCTTGATGTCCTTAGCAGGGCGACCACGACCCCTTGTTGATACTGCTCTAGTTGATTGCTTGACATTTCGCTTACGAGGAGAAACCTTGGAGGTGGAGGAAACCTTTGGAACGACTTCAAAATCAGAGTCCTCCTCAGCAGATGAATACACATACTTTTGGGTAGACATGCTTCAATCAAGGAAAAACAAACAACGCAAGTATAAATCAATATGATCAAATAATTGAAAAAGTGATGTTGTAGAAAAAAATGTTATTGTAGGTAATATACCTTTCAGTTATCAGTTGATGATAATCTTCCGTTGATAGTTTTTGATAAAACGTAGAGTAAGAATTTGTGAGGTGGTGTGTGTTGGCTTGTGTCAGTAAAACTGATGCCTTCAAATTAATTTTGAAAAGCTTATATACCCTCAAAATTTTCTCAAATAATGCATCAATTTTTTTATTTACGTGAATAAGAAGTATAGAATTATTTTATGTAGATAAATTTAAAGTGAGGAAAAAATGCATGGTCGTAATCAGTTATCATAAGAAAAAATACACTTTGCAAACGTTAGTCATTTCCCTGTCGATCCAAAACCTCCCTGTCCTCTTGAAGAAGGGTGTAACTCCTATTCAATACAAAGAAACAATATAATATCTTATTCTGTAAATGTAATAAAGACAAAATAATTGATACATCAAGTTTTTGATCATTCTACCTTTACAGACTTAACCTCAAAATCGCCAGCTTTAAACAAAACCAATTGTATAAACCGGACTCCCTCCCCTATCAAGATATCATGGTCTTCAGCACATGTCAAAAGCGCCTTGATAGGTCCTCTGTAGTCTGTATCTAAAATCAAGACAATATAATATACTCGTACTTTATACTGTATAATACTCTAATGCATTTATAAAAAAACTGCAAAAAATCATACCGATTACACCCCCTAGCAACATCACCCCTTCAACTGCCAAGTGAGACCTAACTTTCAGAAATCCACCGTATCCATGAGGTATCTCAACGCTTACTCCTGTGTTGACTTCAGATACTTTTCCGTGAGTGACGACTATTGAGTGAGGACTGATAAATGAAACAATAAATTGAAAAAACAATTAAAAGATCTTTGTGCATTTCTTAGCCCTCCTCCTCCCTTCAACTCATCCTTCACATACCAAAATATATCGTATCCCACACTTCCAGAAGTTTGACGTGCTGGAATCTGAATTTTTTCGTTGTTTAATACAACACAAAGATTTTCAGAAGACATTTTTAGAGTTAGTTGGGTAATGTTGTAAAGAATGTGAATTAGAAGATAATGAATGCTATTATTCTTTTAGCTTTTGCCTTATATATGGGTAAAGAAGATTTGTATCATCTTATGTTAACATAGATCGTATATAAGACACTCTCAAATTTAGTGAAGTCATCATATCAGAAGGTTATGTCAAACATAAAACTTCTACTGAGAACAAGTAATATCGCGCTACTTCAAGAATGGTGAGACGAAAAAAAATCATGATAAAATTAATCTGATACTGCTACTGTTATATTTTTTTTTAAAGGAATCAAGCGGTCCTTCCAAAGCTACAACTGCGGTGGATGAAGGATGTGAAGAGTATCGATCGGTGTCAGAACGAAAGACTCGAAGGACTCATCAACGTGCTGCAAAATTTCCAATCCCTTGTTATGCTAAGTTCCCTTCATCTCCGACTTCATCGGATTGCTCATATTCATCTAATGAATCGTTGGATTCAACATGCACCGGATATTCTGCATCACCACCTGTACCACCTCGAGCTCAAAACGATAAAAATTTAGATTTTTTAAACTGGCGTAGCGAAACGATAAAATCATGGCCATGTATGCATTTAGTTAAAACGTGTGCAGGGCGTGATAATAAGGTACCTTGTGAAAGAAAAGTGTATAACTTCGTGGAGAGGTACGCTGGACATAAGCCGTTCTGTTTTAAACACAAAGCTATAGTAGAGTTAGAGATGTGGTCGATAGTAGGATCACCCTTTAAAATGAGAGATAATAGAAGGCATACTTTGTAAAAGGAAAATAGATAAAATATGATAAAAGAAAAATTCATAAATCAATTGAATATAAAATGTAAGACTACTATACATGATATAAACCTAATCATTAATACTCAACTTCACTGCTAAAGAACTAGCAGTTATCATTTATCACAAGTAACGAAGGTCGACATGTTTTTTGTCTCATACAATGAAATCAACTGCATCAGCATAAATTGCACTTACTCCTCATTTCAATTGACAAATTATTCCCATACCAGTTTCACGCTGTTAATTATCATTTAAACATATCCATATATTCACGCTCTATTTCGTTGAAGATCATCAAGTTTTTCTATAAATGCATTTTTACTGCATCAGCACTAAATTGCACTTGCTCCGGAGAGCATAAATCTGTATTTTTCAATCATTAAAATAATCATGTATTACTCAATAACTCAGCGTGTTGTTGATTATTATTTTAGCTCAAATTAACTTAAAGGTGTAGGTTGAATTTTTTGTTGCATAATTTTTTATTTTGAAATGTCAAATGCATCCATGGTTGTATATACTGTTTGTGTTAAAAACTCCACGTTTTTATTCGTACACAGCGTGGTACACCTATACTTTTTGTATAAAAACACCTTGTAATTATTTTCAAAATTACCATACTGATCTACCTTGCACTCGCTTAAACAACAAATTACCAGTGAAGAACAGAAAAAACATCGATAGCTACAATGAAGTACTTTTTATCTACATTGTTAGTTCTGTTTTGCGTTATGCATTTTGCTAACGCCTATGATTCAGATCGTTACAAAACTATAGGACAGCAGTACAGGTGTTTTAAGTGTGTGGTGGACTATCGAGGGGCTTACTTCCGTCCAGAAGTCAGCATCCTTTTTCCGAGATTGCATGTAAGGTACCAAACGAAAAACTACGGCTGCTTTCGGAATTGGCAAACAAGAGTGGATTACGTGCTGCTGGAGGGATACTTCTC
>JAQIXX010007570.1:0-10641 GCA_034700605.1 Willowsia nigromaculata | reverse complement strand
ACACACAGACACACAGACGGGCAGGTGATCGCATTAACTATCTTAAATCCGTTTACAACGAATCCGATAGTTAATAATGAGGAATGACGTGATGCATGACTATGAGTCATTCATTGCAGCATGCACAGTGGTGGAAAGCAGCGCACGAAGACAAAGGCGGATTTTGTTCAACTGCAACTGCACGAACCATTGTGTTTGGCGTAATGCATATTGATGAAATGATTTTTACTGTTGGATTTGAAAGGTAATCGGTCAAATCACAATAAAGAATTTATGACTGTTAATACGTCATGCCTTAGTTTCAATTTCAATGTTTTTATGATGACTATGATTGCCATGTGTCAACTATTTAGAACATAACATACCTAAATGTGAAAGATGAAGATGCACTTTCTCCTGTGGGAAAAAAACCTTTCTCTTTTCCAATGAACTTTCTTTTTTGGAGTTTCTTACTTCAAAAGAAATTATATTTTAAATGCAAAAAAGCGTGGTATATAATTGTTGTTCAAGTCACATGAATGCATAGATAACTGCTGACTCCCCATCTAAATTTCTTTGACTTCACAGAAAGTTTTTCTGATTTCATGTTTTGCCGAATTTGCCCATAGTGGAAAGTGGAAATGGAGCGTGTATAGGGAAAAGACTTGAAAAATTTTGCATTTTGGCAGTAAGGTAGATAGCAACGTCTGGAAAATATACTAAACATTGTATTTTCAAAAACTCAGTAAGAATGTTTTTCGTGTTGTAATATGTTTTTTGTCAAAATTAACTAATCGACAATCGGGTAATGACCGCCAGGTAGTGCATTATGAAACGTAGTACATGAACGATTACAAAACTTTTTCTTTCACATGCACTCCGTCCGATGTACTTTCTCCGTTCATCAAACTTTGTTCATCAGATTTCATAAGACGATTGTATACCCTGTGTTTTAAAAGAAATCTAAAGTAAAACCATACGTGTAAAAAGACTGTTATGTGTGTAAAAATACATCGAAATATCACATGCACAAAAGACCTTTCATTTCCGTGAAAGTAACATAAAGCACTTTGATTGGACATGTAAGCTTTATTCGAGGTCTCCGACAATACCGTACACAGCCCAAATGTTGAAGCTGGAGCTGGACAAAGCCCTATATAGGCAATCCATATCAATCGATGTGAATGCGAAATGTCAGTGTTTTATAAATGTGAAGGAAACTTGCCTGGAAAACCCAGCTCACAAGCCTGCTATGTGTTGTAACTCAGGAGAAAGCATAAACTACTGTGCTATACTATACATTACATTAGTATGTATGTGGCATGTTGGTACTACCATGAAACGTACCTAGCCAAAATTAATATATGTATGTGTGGTGACCGACCTCCTCTATGTTCCGTTTGGTTTTGTGTGGGTTTTCATCTGGATCATAGATTTCTCTAGACTATACCTTAAACTCAGTCTTATATTGAGAATTTTTTAATGTCGAAGATGAATTGGAAAGTTGAACCCAATGTAAAATGCATGATATAAAAACACTAAACATTAATAAAAAAGAGAAAGCATAAACAACTTGAAATTTCATCTTATTTTGCACCACAAACACAGGAAAAGCGTCTTACAGAGTTCGCTTTACTATATAATTACCACCCGAACAACGCCCGTCTACACGGTAAGCATTCTCCCGGAAACTCCTAGCAGCAAGCAAAACAGGATGGAGTCGGTGAGTAATAATGCTTTTGATCCAGACAACCCCAGTCAGCTTTTACCAATCTCAATGTATAGGAAGAACGCACTGAGAAAATGTATATGCATTCATAACATGAAAGAGAAGGAGAAGGAAACATGTTCCAAATAATAGCATGTTTATGTTATATAATAAAAATCTACTTTTTTTGGTATGTTCGGAAACTACTAGTGGAGGCGCGCATGGTCTGCTGGAACAGCAGCAGCAGCAGAAGTACAGCAACACCAACACACTAGAGCAAACTAAAGCAGCATTGGAGTCGAATAAAAAAATATGTACATAATAGGAACTACTTTAAGGAAACGTAGATATATGGCTTATAACATATCCTTGATGGATATTTCACGCGGAAAGGAAACAGAAAAGAGGATGAAGGGATATATATGTAGTAATATTTAAAAAATATATGCCTCTTATAAAGTTTATATTGTTACATGGATCCGCTCGATTATGTTGTTCGCAGAGTATTCTCTTACTACGGCATGCACACAGACAACTGAAAAAAGTACAAGTGAACAAGCAGAAAATTTGTGTTGTAGAGAGAAAACGAAGATGTGAATGTGTGTTTGTGTTAGAATGATGCTTGCTTGCTTTATATGTGCTATATATTATTACGATGTCTACTTCTCCACAAAAGGTTTTCATGTCACAGTCCACCAGGACGACGGTCTATATCATGTAGGCACGAATAATAAAGCAAAAGAAGAAACTCTCTTTAGGTTTTTTAGATAGAATTGGGCTCTTGTATGCTGTAAAAGCTTGAGTTGTTGTGTGTGCATCTAGTTTTCGCTGTCGTCGTGATGTGAGCCAAGTCGGTAGGATATAATATTATTTTGGATGAACTACATCGTATCGCTCGTACAGCAGCACTACCACCACCAGAGGAAAAGATGAGATCCAAAAGGCACATATTAAACTTGCTGTATCCTTCTTAACACATTGCATTCGGATTTGTGAAGCTCTCTTGCATGCAGCAGCAGCAAGCAGGTTTCAAAGTTTGGTCTCCTACTTGCATCCTATTTCTTGATTCCTGTCTCTGTAATATTTATTTACATTTTGAACGAGAGAAAAAAAAGAGAGAGAAGCAATCTATCCTCTTTTCCTCATGATTTGATCTCTCTCCTCACACGAAAACGTAGTATAAGTAGTGTGTACGCATCCTGGTTAATGTAATTAATTGGTAATTAGTTTGTAGGTCTTCTTAAAATCAGGCTTTTGACGCATGCAAATTCATATCTCGATAATGTAACATAACTGTTGTAAATACACTTCTTCATAATATTTATATATTTCATATGGATCATCATCAATGAAAATTGTGTCAATATTTGTGCAAGTGTAAACAGTGGTGGGTTGTGAGGAGAGAAAACTGAAGTTCCCAAATTCCCTGCAAAATCCTTTTTTTTTTCTTGAAAGTTATGAAATATAAATGAAAGTGTGATTGGAAAACGTAGACTTGATCTCGAGGTGACGGGGTGGGTGTGTGTGTGTGGACAAAATAGTCATTTCTCACGAGAGCTTCCATTTTCTCTTTTGTTTTTTTACATTCATTTAATTATTTAGTCCCTCTTGATAATTTTGTTAGTACTACTTTTTCCCAAGGATTGTGACTGTGATTTGTGTTTATGCCATATATTAAACAAGTGACTGTATGAAAAGCTCCGCCTGCAAATTTCTTACATATTCTACGTTTTAAATTTTCGACAAGTATTCATCAGCTCATTCGTACCTTCAAAAGGCAGCAAGTTATCTTTTGTGCAAAGTGTTCGCGTTTTGTCGCATTGTCTGAAAGGAAACGGAAGAATTCAGCAGTGTAATACGCTATTGTTGTAAAACGGGTTTATAATACTGTATTCATTCTCTTGTAACCGGAAACTCGTTTTGAAGAAAAAAAGTGAAATTTGATTTTTAAAAAAGTTTTTCTACATGCATAATTTTTGCTACGGGTTTGCAACACATAGATTGTAAAACTGGATAAAAGACGCTGCTCAACAATAATGGAAGAGTTGAAATTCGAGGCCCCACTAGCCCAGCTTGAGTCGGAAGATTTCATGGACCTGTGCTCTGATTTCCAGAGTCTGTGTGATTTGAAGAATAATGGAAATTCTAACAACAGCATTACCGCAGGATTTGCAGGTCTAGTCAACAATGCTGCTGGGCTAAAAGGGTCAGCGATGACGACAAGTGCCACATCCACCGCCAGCTCCTCCCTCACATCATCAACATCATCGGCGCTGGGAATCGGAAATGCCAACTTTATCAGCAGTAAGCCAGGACTGGAGACGCTGAAAAAGGCACTTGATGAGGAGAACAACGATGTCGTCGTCGTCGATGGGGACTCGAATTTCACGGAGACGTTCTCAGGATCGCTCGAAGATTTGGTTAATACCTTTGATGAGAAAATTACCAAATGTTTTTGCAATTACGACGAGAACACGGAAAAGCTGGCTCCGGTACAAATGAGGACTCAGGAAGAGCTCATGAATGAATGCCAGTAAGTCAACTCAAAATATTTTTATGCATTGTGAGGAAACCAATCGATTCACCTAATAATAGGTTCATGCGAGAGAGTTTGCTGCAGCATTTTTGCATGAGGAATTTTTCTGCATTCGTCTGATTCTGATTTAAAAGGCTCCTAGCCATGCTTGCAGTAAATGCAAAGCTCTCGTTAGTCTTGTTTGTTATACACAAAAGCAAGCCGAGAGAGAATCATAGTAATTCGTCGATAGTAATAAGCATTTTCATCAATGTGCTTAATTTACTGTTTACCTTGAAGATTCTTACACACTCTGCTCGTGAAAATATGAAACCGGTAACACAATGTACCACTCTTTGTCAGCGTGCAGCACGATTATGCCATGCAATCAGCGTTGTATGATGAGTGTAGATACCTACATCAGACATGCATAATACGCATTGTTAAGCAGACAGTTATATTAAGCTACTTTGCATTAGATTGTACAAAAAACCTGTTTCTTCTATAGATGTATGTAGCTTCATCGGCTATTTACATACAATGCAATCTTTGTCTCGCTGAGATTGTCTTTATGCCAAATCAGTGCTCACATTTCATCTTTTATTGCTTTTTTACGTTTCGGATTAACAAGGTGATAAAGATTTTGGACTTTACATTTATTTTGTTGAATCCTTTATAAGGATTTAAAAAATAATAGCATCATATTTTTGATAAGCATCGCTGTACACTATGTTGTCAAAAATACTTAATGTCGGTTTCCACACTGTGTGTATGCATATACGAAGGGGTGGGTGCAATGACATTTTGATCGACTTTTCTCGCTCTTTTTACTTGAGATAAATTATGCATAGGTTTCATTGTCTATTTCAAATTTACAGTAACGCGTGTCAAATCGTCAAGTTGCTATATTTCTTAGCACTTGTACATGAACATATTTGGCTATTTTAAGTCGCTGAAGATTTTTAAAAATTATTGTTTGCCATTTCCATTAGCATACAATAACGTAATATGTGTACTTTTTCTTTTGTCAAGTAGCACATCTGATAACAGGTCCATCTCCATTAATGGAAGAGAAAAATTAAAAATTCGGAGTATGAATGAGCGCCGGCCAAATTGCGTGCGCTTACATGAGCAGTTTTAAATCGATTGCATTGAACTTTATTTGCTCTGCACACACTAAAGTGAGATAATGAAACAAGTTGGTCGATAAATCATGCCTTTTGGCAACACAAAATATGATTACATTTGATTGTAATCGCTTTCTGAAGGAAAACAGTTTTATTCATTGCTTCAACAATAATGGAAAAAGTTTTTTTTGTGGGATATATGGTTTGAGCGTATTTGTCTACTTTTGTAAAATATGGGCTCGCTCCAAAAAATTAACTAAACTAGTAAAATGAGTAACCAAATAAGGGGAATTGATTTGAGTTGTAGTCAACCGTAAACCAATAAATTTGTTAAGCATTTAAAAAAAGCTTCGAACACGCCAAAGAGAAAAAAAATGACTCGACTTTCCCTTCAGCAAATAGGGATCGTGATGATGATGGCATGCCTGCTCGCAAAAAAATAAAAGGATTCCAAGGCATGTAGTCATGTTGTAAATTTAAGTTTTAACGTTAAATCGTATGATGTATTACACTTTTCCTTTGCTTATTATCATTATCATCGCACGCTACTACGTACTACTGCCGCTTTACATACAAAGACAATTGATGGTTTTACTTTACCACGAAGAGAACACCCAGTTAAAATTATACAGTGCAAGTAGTTGGCCACTTACGCAATGCACACATTCACGATCTTTTTAGTATCATAAAAGTATTCAAGTCGTAAATAATGGCAGCGCATCCCATTCCAATTATTCGAAAAGTACAACAATAGCAGTTGGTAGTAATGTGTGCAGTAGTAACCTATATGATGTTTGTTGGGCGGCATACATATCATTATTGTTAATTTTATTACCATTACGCTAATCACTAAACACGCATTATGCATACATCACTTTGATGAGTTTGCTTTGAAAGATTATCGTTTCCTCTCTTTGAAATTTCTGTGCGGTATGGCAGAGGTGGAAGCACAGGAGGTAGGAAATGAATGAGTAATGTATCTCAAGCAAGTACTCTTATAATTACATTATTCAGTGGTGGTGCTACAACCTCATATATTTCCAATGTAACCCTTAAACGTAGGCAATAAGCATGCTATATTCGTCTCTCTATTCATTTCGTGGAATACAAGGTTGATACATTATTCAGTCTGTATTGTTATTCAAAATGTCACGACTCACGACATAACAACAGATCCATTTCATTACCCATTATAGCCGATGCTGTACAATGTGTAACTTCTAAAATACCATCATCATAATATCATCACCTCGCTCTTTTACAATGAAAGTGAAAACTATTTCGAAACAATAGATATTCTACATAGGTAATATACCTGTTCTGTGAATGAAACAAACGTAACTCAAGCTGGCAGGTCTATTCATTTCTCTTCTGCTATCTTTTCCCTTGCGTATGCAACTCCAAGGCCTTTTTTATTTTAACATCACATCTAACTGCCACTAAATGCTACCTCAATACCGTTATCACCATCATTCCACTGTAATTATCATCCTAATAATGTTTAATCCTTTTTTCATGAATAGCATTTGGTTCGTCAAAGACATAAAAAGGCCATCACAGAGAAAAGCAAAAGCTGCGTAGATAGACAGAATTAATGTATCATCAAATAGTGTTTATATTAATGCTTGACTGTTCTGACACTCCATTCAACTCTGTAAAAAGGCACTGGTTCTCTTGAAAAAGATCAAAAAGAGTAAATCCTCCATTCCATCCACAAGTGCGGCCATGCGATGATAATAAAAGCTTTCTTTCAGTAAATATATGACTGTAGCATCGCTGAAATGACATTAATCCTTACAGCAATTGTTCACATCTCTTTGTTCACTTGACGCTTTCCCCATGTCCGTAGGGCTTGAAATTTCCCAATGCCGAATATGGTGAAACTAATTGCTGGAATTATTTCCCTTTGATGGGCAAATCTTGTTTTTAAAAATACCTATATCTTCTTGCTCTTATATATCTAAAGTATTCATACGACGCAATACAATTGAAGTAGCTAAATTAGCACCCATTTTACAGCGGAATAATTACATTTCACTATCGCTGCTATTCAAAAAATTGCTTTGTAATCGCTCACAAAAATATGATATCAAATTTTCGGTATCTCTTTAGCACCTGTTCCATTTGCTATTAGGGTGCAGTTGGCTACTTGTCGATGCATTTTGTCTGAGGGAATGCATTTCATTACCGGGAGAGTACATGGTACGCAGCCAAAAAGTAACTATATTTATGTGTCTACAGGGAATTTGGCGTGGTTCCGTTTAGCTAATTACTTACTCATGCGTTCCTACTTTCTTCCCTCTTTATCAGAATGAACTCAAAAAACTTTTAAAATTCCTCATCTACATTACATTGGTAAAATGGCCATAATGTTACTTAAACCCTTTTATGGTATGAGTCTAGGTTCTATATGATTCTAATCGTTAAAATCTTCAATTGGGATAAGTTTTTAACGTATAGGTTTGTACAGTGTGATAAGATCAAAGTTGGGAAAGTCGGAGGAGGAGACGAAAATGCAAAGAGTATATTCTTTTTCACACGTGCAAAGACTGGCTTCAGACTATTCATAAGTCTCTACAGAAAGAAAGATTTATGGCATTTTGGTTGCTTTGTGTTTGAGCAATCTTCTTTCCTCTGAAATTAACGCACTTTATGAAAAGTCAGAGAATCTTTTTTAATATTTTTACTGTATACTTGCACGAACAATTGTCCGTACTACGTAGTACGTACACAGACAAAATTAGCTTTTAGGGGAAGTGTACAAAATAAACTTGCTGTGAGAAAGATTAATTACCTGAGTTGAAATCAGCGTCAAGTTCCTAGCTGGAAGCCCATTATGTACATGCTTAATATCTGTATGCATAAATAAGTGAAATGCGCGTGGCAATTGGCGATGTAAGTAGAAAGCAGAGTTACAGCATACTATATCATTTTATGGCTTCTATTCTACTCGGGTGGATTACGCAATATGGTTTACAATATTTTGTTTTTTGTTCTCTTTACATGAAAACTATAATTGAAAAGCTTAGACGAGAAGATATACCTATCTTGAGTCATTCTGAGCTGTGCAAATCAAATTGTATTTGTGATGTACTACGGTGGGACATACGCAATCATTTAATATGGCGAAGCATTATTCAGCAGAGTAATCTTATTTTTACAAATTTATATACATTTCGTATACGAGCTCATTACTAGCACATACATTAACCATTCATTCATAAAATGAACAATTTTCGTCGTAAGGTTTCTTCTTTCCGTTCGTCTTTTTTCATGTACTTTCATTTGTCATCGAGATATGATCTCACTTGACCACGTAGCACCACCGCCACCACCCACCTAAAAGCCTTAAAAATGACTTCATTCATCTATACATACCTTATGTACAAAAACCGCATTTGAGTGAGGGCAACTTGTGAGCTTAAGTGAATGTGACATGACAGGAATCTCGATTGAGTTGATACAACATAGACACACCGCCATTGTCACTCTTTGTTGTCAGCAGCTGCTGCTCTCTTTTCACAGTTTTCACAGCAAGTCTTCCCAATAACAAGCAAACTTCTGCGAAATTTTCAGTAGAAGGTGACGAAATTCTTATGAAAACAAAAAACCAGCATTATTAAAGATGTAGCTCGCCCACGCCCGAGGTAAAGTCATTTTATACAACAAAAGTCTCTATCATTTCTGTGCCAAAAATATGTTCAAGGAATTTTCCAGAGGCGTGTTTGCAAAAAGGCTTATAGCGCCCGCAAAAACAATATTGCTAACGAGCTCGCTTACCAACAAGACAAGAGCAGAAATAGGGCTATTAAGAAAAAAAATATGATGGGCGGCATGCATAATTTATTAAGGATCGAAGATCGAAAGCTGTCATGTCTTGGTAGTCGACACCGTCAACACTGATACCTATTTTTCCTCATACTTATTTGCATTAACTAAAGCATTGAGACATATAACCATTTCATAAATAAAAATGCAATTTCCAAGTTTACAACGTCTTGTTGTTCTCTCTCCTTTGCGTTTACAACACTGGTTGGTTGGGTCATCAATGTAATAGGAAAAGTAAAGGGTTCCTTAAAAGCATGTAACTGAAACGTTTAACAATACTTGGCTCTCTTTTGACATCGTTAAAAATCGGACAAGATGGCTATAGTCATGTTGTAACCGTTCATATAATGCTCCTCAGTGAAATGTATATTACCCTCATAAAGTAATGTTTTCTTCTGTTGTTGGGAAGAAACTGGCAACGGCGCAGGTGTTTTATTGCATTTTTCGTCTGTGAGACCATTTATTTATTTAGCAACGGAAAGTGCACGCCAGGACATAATGTATAATCAACATCATGCAACTATACTTGCAGTGGTTGCATAAAAAGACCTCCTTCCGATGCTCCACGTTCTCCCTCCTGCCTGTCGCTAGTTACCTGCCTTCCAAACGAAAAATTATCTTATGTACTCAAGAATATTGAGTAATACACAGTAACACAACAAACTAAACCTTTCGAAAACATTGCACCACTCAAATTTGTTGTTTCCTTACCTTGAAAGCTCTGGCAGAATATGGATTCGAATAAGATGGTTTTTACGTTGACGTGTCATATAATACATGCTAATAAATGGTTTCAAATCATTATTTTTCATGTTGTTTAAAAACGAATAGACACCCACAACGGAAAAATAGCACACCTGTAAATGAAAAGATGGAATATTATGGCATACTGCCCAAGTCATCGTTAAAAATATACCCATATCATAATCTGCTCAGTCAGTAACAACCCTTATGCAAAATAAAAAAGGGCAAAAAGGGTTTGGCAAACGAATTCCTCTCTCTTAAGCATACATAATAAGAAAGTACTATTCATGTCATCATTTAGCTCATATTAAAGCATCGGGGTAGCCTTACCATCATCGCTATAAACGCTAAAATAGCATCTATATATCTGTCTACTTTCCACTATCCACATCGATTCCCATCAGCTCACCTTGCGCTTCCCTCGGCGAGTAATAAAAAACGTGCTTGAAATGCTTACAGCATGGTACAAATAACATAAAAGAACGCAGCGTACATAAGAATAGGTAATTGAAACAGTTGGTGTACATTGGAAACCACAACAAAGCATTTTCGGCAAAAATCTAGCTTCATAATAATATTCTCTTTTCTTTCTCCTACACTCTGATGAAATAAAGGTAAATGTCCAAAAGTGGCGAAGGTTACTTTATTATTGTGCATGTCAGAAAGCTTGAAGTAGAAGGAAATAAAAATATAGTATAAAAACTACCTTTAGCCAATAAAAGCCAAAATGCTGGTTAATA
>JAQIXX010007569.1:0-10641 GCA_034700605.1 Willowsia nigromaculata | reverse complement strand
GAGGTCAAAAGTTCGGAAGCTCAACGACCTTTGGGGAGTCATGGGGTGATAGCAATTCATACGATCATAGCCTCAATGCTGCTCAAGGATCTTCAGCTCAGGGAAGCCAAGGAAGTGCCAGCCAACTTGGTGCTGCTCAGAATTCAGCGGCATCACAGAACGCGTTGAATGCTAATCAATTTGGAGCGGGTAAATAGCTTACCTAACTTATCATTCGATAACACATTTTGCTTATCATTTAAAAGCGTACATTCTATTCATAACTATTTTTCTCTACAGTGAATGCCGCCCAACAACAAGCTGCTGGAAACCAATTTGGAATGGTCGGTTAGATGACTCGTCTCAAATTACCCACCTCTACCTACTCCCCCTCCTCCTGACTTCTATCCTCCTCACTTCCGGTTACTAACATTAACGCCTGATCGCACCTCTGACATATTTTTCCATTTCCTTTTTCCTCTATCTTTCCTCCTCAAGATTCCAACTAACTTATTTCCTACCTTCAAGCTCTCCTCCTTTTTCATGCCTTTTTTATACAAACTAAACTGCACCAAAAAATATCTTCGAAGAATAGGCTGATCTTTTCATCTCTCTGTCTTCTCTCTCCATCTTCTTACTAATTACTACACACTCCACTGTACAATATTTACTGCTTAATTCTGTTTCTGTACTTTTTCTACTGCTCTGTTGTGATTTTTTCTTTTTTCCAACAACTAATTACAAAAATAAAAAGAAATTAATACACAGGAAGTTACATATCAAAGGTGTTGAACCGAAAAAAGCGTTGACAAAATCATTAAATGCCGTTGTCATTAAAATGGAGCGAACTATAACAGTAGCGGAAACTGTTAATGAGCCATTTATGTCGTATCAGTCATGTATCTAGCATAAAGCGACGTAAAGTTCATAAAAATTACTACACAATTAAATGTTTCAGTATACCCCGTGTTCTATGTATATATCTATTTATCCATAAAAAATTAATTAATAACAACTAATTTGGGTTTACAACAATTATACTTTATTTCGCTATTTTAATTGTTAAATTAATCACTGGTTTTGGAACTGACTTGTTGAATCTCTCATTATTGTGGTGCACATGCACAAGGAACAAAACTGGAAAGTAGTATAGTATTTTTACAAGTTGGAAGAATGTAATTGATTGAGTTTACAGATATTTTTTTAGCTTTAACAATTTATTTTCCAGACAACTGCTCATACAGCTTGGGTACGTAGTCGTCCCACTCGGCTTGATAAAAGTTTCCAGCAATGGGCTGACCCAAGTTGTACTTCTTCGCAAAGTTGCGGATGGAGAATTTCCCACGGTGGTCGCCGCTCCTGTTGGTGAGTCGCTTTTCGTCGAAAGTGAGCTTTTTAGGTTGCTCGTAGATGAGGAAGACGTATCTGTGGAGTCCAGTTCCTTCTGGGGGTCCTGAGCCAACGTACTCGGAGAGCACTTCGCCTTTGCTGATGTCAGAGCCGGGGATATTGCCGACCAGGTAGTGGTGCCATTCTGGATTGGAGAGAATTTAAATACATCAATTAGTTAAGAACTTGATACTTGATTAGGTACTTTTAAAAAATCATAAAAACAATTTACCTCGGAACTTTGGCTCCTTCCTGGAAGGCGCATCAGGATCAGTCATGCACAAAACGTAGAGCTTGTTTGGATCCGCGTTCCAGCTAATCTTTGGAGGATTCTTCACCTGGGTTGGGGTCAACACGTTCCCCAAGTTGACAGCTAGATCCCCATACTTCACATCCAGAACAGCTTTTGGAGCCACATCTAAAATAATTTTTTAAACAACCAAAATTAAATCATCAGCCATAAATAAAAAATTCACACTTTAAAAATTCAAATCTCACCGATGACATCAGGTACCACTTTTTCCTTCTCCATCGCTTCAATTCCAGCCGCTGTTGCAAATCCTCTCCAGGAAGATAATGTTACCTTTACAAGAAAAAACCACAAAAAAAATCAAATTAATTTTTTATACAGGTATTCACACAAAACACCAATTGTTCAACTTTGCCCCAAAAAATAACCACTATCTATCAAACCACCACTTCTCAAGAAACCACAATTTGTCACATACAACAATTAAAATGGTTCCAGGAATTTGGAGCCTCATGTTGCCGGCAGAAGAGGTAGTCCAAAAGAACTGAACAATTAGCTAATTATTTAAATGCTGCCTGTCAAAACGCATTCACAACATCACACCACTAGCTATTAGCTATTCAGTACTGAGCAAAATCAATACTACAGATTTTTCACGTTTTTTACAAAAAATTATGTAACTTTTATCGCTGCGGTTTCATTCAATCAGGACAACAGCTATAAAATTAATGAGAGCAAATAATGGACATGCACCTGCTTCAATGCAGAATCCTACTTCATTACTAGCTATATAGCAGTAGCACAGTTAGCCTAGCCCATCATGTGCAATAAAGATTAAAAGCTATTGGTACTTTTTTAATGATGGATTAGACTACTGACTACTGCATTTTCTACACAATGCATTTTTTTACCTGACTAAAAAGTACAGTCAATGCAAGACCATATCAGGTATACATGATGAAAAAAGCACCTGACAAATTACTGGTTTGGTTTTCAAAGAATAAAAAGCCTATCTAGTTTGCGTGATACCCAACAATACATTTTTCAGATGAGCCCAAACAATGTATCATGATTACTCGGATGACGAGATCTACACGGCATGCTACTGATTGGTTGGTTGAATGCACAAAAAATTAGGTGCTTATGTTCATCCTGCATGATTTCAAATGAACAAAGAGGAGGATGATGGAGATGAGGTGATCATGATATTATGTAATTTTTAGCATGCGTTCGGACGCCAAAACAAAACCACCAACAAACTGATCTGCATTTTGCATGCAAGCGACCGGAAACGCCACTTTAAAATTGAAATGATGGGTGGTTTGGTTAAATGATTATGGCTATAACTAATCATAATTATCAAAATAGCTAGTTGACAGAGTCTCCCCATAAATTATGCTATTTCTCCACACTTAACTTTAACCTTGAATTAGACACCTACCTATAAATTATGAATGCCATGAATAGCTGCAACTAATAATCAGTTAAATTAAATGTTACCTCACCTGCTGCTTCCAAACTCCAGACGCAATTTGATTCCCCACTGGACTGACTAACTTTTGATGAACTCCTTGTCCTGGAACCACTGCTGCTGCTCCAGTTGTGAATGATTTTTGGAGGTGAAATGAATTCCGAACAGATGATGATAAAATCCTACTGCCACCGCTTGTCCCTCTTCTTAACAGTACTCCACCCAGTGAACCGACTAAAGTCACTGGACACATGACAAAACAATATTTAGTGATGAGGCGACTACCAGAGATCAATGCAAAAAAGATAAATAAATTGATAAGCTATTATCATTCAATGATAACCTTCAACAATTAATTAGCTAATTAATCTTACCTTCGAAAGTCAGCAACACACTAGAGATTAGTTAAATGATATGGAACACACTTAATTTGGAACAGATGACCACCTCAATTGATTTGATTATTCTGGAGAGAATGAGGAGGATGAGGATGACCTTCAGAATGACAGAGGAGACGGGATCATGTGTTGTCGTGCTGCTGTGTTGAGAGTTTCTCCCGCGTTCCAACTTCCAAAATAGCCAGCGAGTGAAGCTGAACGCGAGACGACCGTTCTTTTCGGTCTAGTCTGGAATGAGTGCATATTATGGAGTTGTGTGCTTTTCGAACTTAACTATCTTATCATTATTATTTTGGCTTATCAAAATAATTCAAAAATTAATTATCCTTATCGTTAAAAATAATTAGAAGAGGAGAAGGAGTTAAATTTTTATGGGTGATTTTATTTATTTTCGTGTGATTCTATTTGTTGATTTTGTTACAATGATTAGTTGACATTTTGAAGATAATTTAAAAATTAATTAAGATAAAAATCAAGGCGGTGTTTTACAATAAATTGTTATTTTTTAAACTACAAGACAATTGGTGTGTGAGTGAGGAGGGGACACAAAGTTCACAAAAAAGAGAGAGGAGGAGGAAGATACAGCGGCGGCCTTTGGAATTTTGGGAGGAGGATGACTTGGAGGTGATCTTCAGAAGAAAATGGCGGTAGAGATGACGCATGACACTGATGACAGGTCCCTCAAGGAAAGACACAGAAGCTGCAGCACCCATCAGGATCCACGTATTCGTATGGTGTGTACTGGCAGAGACGCCTGTGGGGAAAGAAAAAAAATTGGAGGGGATTTAGTTTCGAACAGTTGAGACAGACTTTTGATAAGCAAGAAATTGATAAGCTTTTTGGAGGGAACCTTACCTTTTCGCAAAAGTTGATGTGGTTGGAAGATTCCTGCCATGGATGAACTGCTCTCCTGGGATGTGTCCCGCATACGAAATGCACATGAATTCGCCATCTCGATAGATCCTCCCATCGATACAGGGCTTCAGGAAGTTACATTGTGGCCACCGCTTCTCTCGTCGCTTCCTGAAAACCAGATAAGAAAATTAAATTAACCAACTAACTTGGGAATAGACTGGAGTTCGAGAATGAATGGAGGATTGAATAGTAATTTGATAAGCCACAATTTTCTTACCTCCTCACTCACACACCAAGACGGGAGGTCTTTTACCTGCGGCCACATCCACCTCCAGCTCCTCCACGTTGTGGGCAGCCAAAGTCGATGGGGATACAGCAAGGGGGTGGGCACGGTTGAGGGCAGCATGGGCTGGGTTGTGGGCAGCAGCCACCGTTCCCATTACCTCCATCATCTTCACACATAACCAAAGGAATACAACATACCTTAGGTGGGTTCTTATTCTTAGGTGGAGGTGGAATTTCGCAAACGATGTTCACAGGTGGTAACTGGAACACGCAGCACTGACCTTGCTGTTGTTGGTTCCTCGTCTTGATCACGATTGGAGGGCAGCAGGCTGGAGGGCTGGAAAACAACAGAAAAAAAGAAAAGAAAACCAACAAATTAGATTAGAACTTTCACTCAAAATATCCCCTCCCCCATTCCCCCCATCACCTCCAAAAAATCACACAACAAATAGCACTTTTTTTCTCCTCCAATTTTTGTTTTCGCACTTACCAGCACGGTGGAGGGCAACAGGAAGGAGGGCAGCAGTTGCCTCCGTTTTGACGACCACCGCAAGACATCTCGAATAGTTTGTTGGAGTGGTGGAGGGGGCACTTTAAAAATTAAAAAATCACAAAAATAATTTTCGACAGAGTGGATGGGTAACCGCCTTGAAAAAAAATTGACAACTGGAACCCGAAGGCCTGTAGTGCTCGGGCTTTTATACCCTCGGATTTTCCCAAAATTTGGAAACATCCAATCATCAACATCCTCCTCCGTGATTGGCTGCTGCTATAGCGAAAAACGGCAATTTTTGCGGTTGACGGAACGTCAGCAAACGCTTTCACCTTTTTTCGAGCAGGTCAGCTTGCGTTTCTGTCTGATCTCGAGTGCATTTACCTCGCAACGCAGGCACCTGTGACGTGGCATGGCATTCCGCTGATTTTGAAAGAGGAATGATGCACTCATGATTGATTGGAGGGTTTGTTCATAGTCCACCTAAAAGTGAGGTGGTGAACGACCCCTCCAAATAACTCCAGGGAGGGAAATGGAGGGAATGCGCACACATCTATGGAATCATTTGGATTGGTTGAGTTCTCCATGAAAAATATATTTTCTCCAGAGGCGCATCATTATCCTCCCATTACTCCTTTTTATTGGAGTAAAGAGCTCCGTTTATGAAGAAAAATTGCTGCTTCAGGTATCTATCCTGCTTGTGTGCTTTCTTTCTCCAGCAAAGTCTATATATGTCCATACATTCTCCAGGAGAGCTCCTCCTTGTGAAAACGATTGGATGGAATTTGGATGGGTTGGTTTGGTTTTGGAGTGGATGATAGTCGTGTGTGTGCTTCTTCTCTGCTGGAGAAAAGGACTGGAGGGGAGAAATGATGATGAGTGTGCATGGTGGTTTGGTTTGGTTTGGTTTTATGGAGGGGAATAACGGTTTACAGTTTACAACCCATTTTCTCCAAAAATCATGCAGCATTTTTCTCCTTTTATGATGGAGGGGATGTTCAGCTTATGTTTTTATGGGTTTTTTCTCCAGAAATCTGGTAATTCCAGGGTTTTTAGAGGTTTTGGAGGGTGTGAAGGGCCCCTTGTGCTTTTTTCCTTGTTTAAAGATAAGTAGTGGATGGAGAGAGAGAGAGATCACTCCAATTTGGTGGAGTTTGCATACATATTATTATTTTTGCTTTTGGGAGGTTTTGCTGGAATTGCTGGAGATATGTTTTTATTTGTTTTTATGCCATTTATTTTTTGGAATGACTTTTCCAACGGGTTGTGTGAAACGCGCCATTTCACTCCTGAACGACGGTTAGCACTGTAGTGTCGAGGTGGTGTGTTGGTTTGAATGTGTGGTTTTGCTGGAGGAAACCTTCAATATGAATAACTTCAATTTAAAGTCGTTTCTTATCAAGGATATTATTGAGAAAGGTGGAGGGAGTATTGGAGGGGATATAGATGTTCATGGGGAGGAGGGGGAGGAGGAACAAGATGAGGAGTTGGTGTCAGGTGGGAGCTTATTGATAAAGTGTTGCGTAATTTGTAATTAAGGTGGAGGGTGGAGGTATCGGTGATTTTTAACTGTGGTCTCTATTTTGAATAGAATGTGTTCGTGACTACTCATTACATCCACGCTGCAGTCATCATGGACGAGGGAATGTTGGAGGAGTTGGGGAGGAGGAACGCAACGGGCACATTAAAAACGGGGGTGGAAAGCACCACCAAAGTCGGAGGGATCAGAGTGACGAGGAATCTAGTAGTTGTCATCTGAAAAAGACGAGGAGGAGACGTACAGGTGAAATTAGAATGGAAAATGGGATGGCATGTAGGTATGTCTCGGATAGCCCCGTTACAAAATAATGTTTCTTTCTTTTGGTTTTCTCCAGCTTTTACGCATTCCCAACTGGCATTTCTGGAGAGGAGGTTCCGAATACAGAAGTACTTAAGTGTGGCGGATCGGTCGGAGGTGGCTGACATGCTGAATTTGTCGGAAACTCAGGTGAAAACTTGGTATCAAAATCGCAGGTGAGAAATTGACGAGACGAGATGACAGAATCATGAAAGTTCTATTTATAATTAATTAATTGCCTATTTTTAATTAACAGGACGAAATGGAAGCGTCAAAATCAAAACCAGCTCGTTCTCCAAGAAAGCAAGCCATCCTCCTCCGGCGACGATCAATTACTACTTGGTGAAGACGGCACAGCAACTACCGGCCCTCCAGAAAGTCCATCCTCCTCCCCTCCCCATCACTCTTCCCCCACATCCTCCTCCTCAGCTGCAGTGACAGCAGCTGCCCTCCACTCCCTCCATCACTTCGCCCCTCATCTCCTCACCTCCCCTCATCATCCCCACCATCATCACCCATCCTTCTCAAACCCATTCGTCGACCTCTCCGCCTCTTCCTACTTCTCCAGCATTTTCAAATCTGTTCAATCAAACCCCACCCTCGCCTGCATCCTCATGAATACTCTGCCCCCCGAACTCGTCAATTTCAGTAATACCCCAGGGGGTAGTCTCGTCGTTGGCGGTAGTGGAGGAACTTTATGTACCCCAACTCCAACAGCAAGTAGTGGCAGCAATGAGTTTAGTGAATAAATCCTCAAATATTTAATCCCTCAACCTTCTAAAATTCATCTAGAATATAGCAAACAGTGAAAGCAATTAACTAAACTTATAGTTAATCAGTGATTAAATTTTAATTACATTTTTTGGATGGGAAAATTATACGCTGAAGTTTTCATCACGTATTGTATGGGGCTATGTGAGATGTCGTTAAACTTGTATGTATGTATTTTATCCAAATATGTTTTTGAACTCATGCTAAATTGATTATGTACCGATGCCAAATACAAATTATCAATTAAAACTGTAATTATTATGAAGTTGCGTAATTTGAAGCTAAACGGCTCATTTACACCATATCATGCACTCAGCCTAGACATATTGGACCCGCCCACCTTCATTTCGTTAAAATTCCTTCAAATTATTATCATCAGCTTAACCGATCCATCCTGCCCTTAAAACGCAATATTTGAATGGCCCCTATACTAAAAGAATTTCATTGGCGAAAAATATATCATTATTTTGCTCCCATTTCAGTTCCTCCACATCTCAAATTAGACACGCACAAATACACACACAAATTATACACAATTACGCAAAAGATCTGTTGAAAACGCTTTTTTATTTATTCTATTTATCTATCCATAATAGTCTCATTTTTCCTCGCATTTTCATCACCAACAACATTCCCAGACATGGAATAATAATAGGGAAAAGAAATATGCATAAGCCGAGGAGGAGGAGGAGAGGGGTAAAAAAATTCTGGAGGAGTTTTTTTTCTGGAGTGAACGCATGGAAAACAGTTGGAGAGAAAGATGAGAGAGAAGAGTCATTTGAGTTTAATTTGGCGTATGGAAATCAATCCTTTCACTCCATTATATTTACGTGTTTACTTTCCCCATCTTTTTTTTCATGTTTTTTATTCCAATTGAGACAGAGCTTCCAATTTCGCCTTTGGCACTTGACTTTGTTCTCATCACTGAGCTCAAATATTTTCGTGCATGAAGCACTAAACTACCAACTTGACTGGAACATTATGATGATGACTGGGGAGATGGATGATAGGATGCAAATTGGGGAGAGCGACAGATTATATGTATCTGTTTTTCTGGCTTTTGTACAAATAATAGAAATATTATACTTACGTAACAAAAATATTCATCGTAATCATCTGCCTATTAAGGAGATACACGTGTTTGCATGCTTTCAAATAAATTCAGAGATTATTATTTTTCGAGAGCAGTTATGGAACAAGTAGAGAAAGTCAAAAGGAGAAAAATAGTAATCTGAGGTTATGAGAATGTAGAAAAGTAGCGCAACTGATTCAATTTTTGTGTCAAACGATTGCAAATTTTGAAGTTTAGCCTTTGACGGGGCAATATGATATTCCCAAATTATTAGCATGGAAAATCTTACCTAAAATATTTGAACCAGTCGGTATCATGCATTTTAAATTTCAAATTCGAAAATTAGTTAGTTTTAATGTACAATTTAAAACAGGCATGCCTGTGATTAGAATATTTGGGTCAAGTATTTTTGTAGAGAGTTCAATTTCAGATGGTTACCTATAAATCATTATTGCTTTGTTTTATGTTGTAAATTTTAGAGAAATCTGGGCAGACAGACAGACAAGCAATGGAAGGCCATAAAGTTCAGATGATTTAGAGATACACTTTGTAAATATTTTTTAAAGATGTTATTTGGAGCAGCATTTTGATAGAGATGAAAAGCTTTAGTGAACTGAACTACGCACTTGATTGTTACTCCTGCAGTGTTTTCCAGGCTTTTGCTACTCTCACAGCATTATATCTACTAATGACTCTCATTCAACTCACATTTATTCCAAATCAGTGATCCTTTAGGCTATAGAGAAAAATTTACATGCATGATGACGACAAATGAGTGAAAAATGAATGAACCTCTCGCTAGTCTGGCTGGCTTGGCTCTCTGACTTTTTGGTAGACTGATGTTTATACAAATTTTTTATGATTGTCTCAAATCTCAGAGAGAAGTAAAAAGTGGGAGTGAAAAGTATATCAGAGAAATCACAGCTAAAAAACAGAAATGAATGCGGAGAAAGGCGATATTTTGATGATGATTAAATGATGATGAGCTTTAGGGGGTCGCGACGGAATTGGTGGGAGTTACCACCAATTTCTGTGCTCTCTACTCTCCACTAATCATTAATCATCATCGTCAAAATAATCAGAGGGAAAAAACAGCTTCCAGCTTTACTATTTATACGACAACGGGCTATCATTAGCAAATCATGAGACTTTATGCGATTCCTTTCATCTTTGATGGATTCTGTTCCAAATGAAGTACACCGTGTAAAAAGTAATGGGTGGTTTGGTTAAAAAGTAAAACTCTGATTTGTGCGATTGCTTTTCAGCCACTTCGGCATGTACAATGTAAATGATCTCTAATTTGTCATTTGTCGTGCTAAATAAAATGGTTGGTTGCTTCTCTGTGTCTGCCTTTATTGAAGTGAAAGATGGTAAACAAAGTTAAGTAATTTATAATTAACCTGTTTCATCATTTACTACACTAATGGCATAATTCTCACATTGCTCCAGAGTCTGGACTCCAGACACATATGTAAATTGTTGAACAAACTGTTGATGAAGTCATCTTGCATATTTTTATAAGCTATTGTCCAAATGATGACTAGGCTTTTTTCAAATTTTTCCTTCTTATTTGGCTTGGAATTCCACACGATGATTAAACCACAAAATTTCATTGTAAGTCCCTTCGGCAATTTTATCTGATCACACGATAATGTAGTAAAGTATCACGACGAGTAGTTTGTCATCCTCCTCACATCAACCCTTTCTCTAATAATAACATCGCTACCCCGTAATTTAGCTTCTGGCTAGTTTCCTAATATTCAGTGTTGTTTGCAGTTGTACCTTCATCTAATCCTTTTAATAAGTCAAATCACAAAAGTATCAACAGCCCATCCAAAAAC
>JAQIXX010007568.1:0-10612 GCA_034700605.1 Willowsia nigromaculata | reverse complement strand
GTTGTTGTTCGAAGTCGTGGAGTCAGTAATAGCAGAGCTATCGGCAGTGTCCATTATCAGAGATGATGTCTTTGAGGCGGTTGAAAAGTCTTTTCCCTTTTCCACTACAGACGCTGCTGACTTGCCGCCAGCATTGTTACTATTACCACTATTATTATTACTCCGATTCGAAGCTTTACTTTCTCTACCATTTGAGCTGCCATTCTCTAAAACAACCTCACTTCCGCCACTACCTCCCCCGCCTCCATCTTGATGTGTCGGTGGGGGGCTCTTGCACTTGCTGCTTGCACCAGTCGTGACCATCTTTCAGTATAGTTCTCCCTATATAGTCTAAGCGCATAGATAGAAACACGAGTTCTCTTTCTCTTTGTACTAAAAATCAAACATTTAAATAAATGGAGGAATCAAGCAAAAAATATTAAAACCTTCTGAAAGCAACATTTACTCTAAATATTCTCGCGATTCACACTTATTACTTTTTTTGTTCACACGGAGACTTAACTCTTTGATTGCGTGGTGACTAGTGACTAGTGACTAAAGTCGCATGGTCTCTCTCACAACTTATCCATGCATGGTAGGATATTTCCTCAGCATACCTTGCCATGGAAAAGGCTTAAAAAACGAGAAAAATAATAAGAAAGTATCCTGCTGCCTCTTCTGAAACGCTGCTGCTGCTGCTACCAAAAAATACACATTTTATCTTTAGGGTCGCTCTTATGGGTTATTGGTTACACACACGACGAAATGCAATACCTATGCATTGAGCAGCGAAGAGAGTGAGAGAAACGGCAGCAGAGTAGAATTTTTTTGGGGGACCCCTCCATGCATACCTTCTTTCCTCGCTTTTTATCATTGGGATACCACCAGCACCAACACCATCGTGTATGTCGATATAGCCCAGCGCATCATCATCATGGAACATGGAATATTTCCAAAGAAAATGTGTGAGCTGACTTTACACACTTATCTTTCGTGTAGAAATGGAAGATGGGCAAGAAAAAGGAGAAGAAGAGCGTGTGCGACAGTGCTTCTCATTCTGGCTTTGCTTCTTCCCCCAAAATTCCCAAGTTCTACATTTAGGTTCCATGCATATCCCAAGCCATTCATGTTAGTATTTCTTCAAATTCTACATATTTTTTGTGGCTTTTATCATGTCTCTTATTACCATTTTAACCACACTAAGAGTACCATCACATCAAACATAATAGCCATGACTTGTAATAATATGCGATGTAAACGAGGTAATAAGACGAAGAAGAAGCGCTCTCAAGAGAGAATCACGGACTTTCGTACAGTGCGAGAGAATAGACATGGATAAACAGTTTTGCATAATAACTAGTATAACTAGGTGCCATGTAATCTGTGTCATCTTAATAAACGGCTGCATTGTATTTCATAATTATGATAATTATCTCGCCAAAGGTCTTAGAGGAGGACATTTTGAAAGGGAAGAGGTGCATGGGTAAAAATCTCAATATGAGAGTCTTCTTCGAACAGTGCAGTTCATTCATATCACTACTGATGGGTTACATTACAATAGTCGGTGCGGAAGGTGTATACCTCTCGGCATGGTCGCTTAAAACAGAGAAAAATATGGTCACTCTACTACTCTATTCTTTTTTAAGGAGGGAGAGCACATGGTATCCATTAACTTCTGATATTTCCAAAAGAGAATGAACTCTTTTCGCCTATATAAATCAATAGAGAACGAAATATGAACGAGAAAAAGTGAGTGTTTGAGTACATTAAACCGTTGCAAGCGTGTACCATTTTTCCTCATGTAGAGAGACACAGCTCACACATCACATGACCATGCTGATATGATGAAATAACGGCCGGCTATGGCATGCATGGCATGGCACAATGGCTGTACTCCTGACTTCCCGACTTTTTTATGCCTTTATGTTATGAACACACACGGAGAAGGCACACTACTCATTATTACTCCACGAAACTCCACTCCACACACGCATTCGTAAGTATTATTATCTGGCTATTATGAAGGCATAGGTACATATTCCTCTTTAACTTTCATCATCATGAGTTTTCGTCAGCACCTAAAAACCAGCAGAGAAGCTAACTGAACGGCTTATTCGGATCTTGCACCACGTCGTCGTCGTGGTAATTGATGTTGGTGAACTGCTTTTATGCTCCACACTCGTCTCACTTGTTTGTGTGTGTTACATAAAGAATATTATCATATTTTTATTTACATTATCGACGATCATGATGATGACGGCTTTACTTGATGAAAGTATGCATTTTTACCATGATTATTGCCTGAGTAACAGTAAAGCAGGAGAAGTATGGAAAAGAATGAGTGTGACCGTATGCAAAATTAATTTTTATATTCGCGAAAACACTTGGTGCTTCTGCCATTAACAAAGAGAACATTTTCCCATCAACCATATAATATGAAGCAAACAGCACATAATTTCTGGTAAATGAACTTTTTTAAAATGTGTGTAATAATGAGTTACACTACTTCAGTACACCTCAGAATATGGACGCGCGCTTATAAAAACCGTTGAGAAAGACGTAACTCTGGAAATGAGGGGTTGAGAAGCGACGCGTCATAAATATATTTTCATTGCAGCCTATGCGTGTCCCGAAATCTTTGTTGTTAATTAATGTAATAATCAATACGCGGCTTCGTAATATGCATGATTACTGTCGCTCAGAGGAAAACTGGGTAGTGACAACCTCTTGGGGTAATATGAGACCAATTATACTAGACAAGGAAAAATGACAAAAACCTTGGCCGACCACACACATGTGGTAAAATTTGATAGACAGACAGACAAACAACAATACCTAACCAATATTTGCTGATCTCCACACTTTCCTCGACACACGACGTAATAGGCATCTGAAATGCTAATGTCCGTTGTTATTAGTTATTATGACATGGCATGGCCGAACATCTTAAAAACGGATTATCCAACTCATCCATTGACGCTGCGCTGTTGTTTTCGTTTTTGTCTCATTGCCTGTTAATATGTCGAACTAATACAAAGTTGTGAAACGCAGCATCTTAGTCTCATCAGAGCCTCAACGGCCATATTATGTGAGAAGAAGAGGAGACTGAAAAAAAGAAGAAAGATTCTTTTTGTACTTGGGTCTTCGCCAGACCTTTGGACTCTCTTTGAACAGTTTTTTGTTCGTGAAGAACATAAAGGATAGATGATGAAGAGTCTCTACTGATACTCAATACTCTCTCAGATTCTAGTTCTGATTATGTTGTGATCTCAACTTTCTGCTGCAGACTATGTTGATTCACGTCACATACATGTTATCCAAAAAATTATGCTTATCCTTATATCCTATCTGATGTTGTTAGAACTGGTAATTGGTATACTATGTTTTAATACCTACGCACGAGGAGATATTTTAACTAACATGATGATATGCGGAAGGGTGAGTTTATGATGACCAGCTCCTGCTTTTGTAGGTTTAACCAGACTTGAAACAAGATGACAGGACAATGCTAGCATTTTATAGTTTGTTTAACACTACACAACTTCATATGAAGATATATGACTATTGCTACGATGAAAAATGTTGCTAAACTTTTGTTTCATTTGTTTGGCTGAACTGGAAGCAAAAAACTTTTCCAATTATTTCTGGTGCAGTAGACTACAATGTTCCTTGTCATCTAAATACTAAAAACATATAAGCCTAGTTTTGATAGTGTGATAATTTGATTTTGAGCATGTCACACACTAATTATGTTTTATGATTATTATTCATATTTGTTGGTAAAGTCTCAAAAGGTTAAAAGTGACCTTAACAGTTACTAAATGTTAACATGATTACAGCGAACACATTGAAAGCAATCCATTACAACCATTATTTCTAATGCACCGTATGAGTCATTCTGAGTATTCCATTTTTATGCATGGATGAAGCGAACCACGTTGTACACCAAAACACACATCTTTCTCCGGAGAGTGGCCTGGAGAAATGTACATCCAAACGTATGCATTGTTGCAATACATAAAAGGAGGAAAGCAAACCCATTTCCAGATGAATATTTTTTGCTTTTTTATTGTTACCTTTTCTTTCCTCGTGATAGACACATTTGTATTTAGCAAACGAAATAAAAGGTGCTTCCCGTCGTCGTCGGCCGTATTGGAAATCTTCATGAAAGCTTGTAATGTTTACATAGACATGGAAAAATAAGCACGAGCAAACAGAATACATGGAGGATGATCCATCCGATGATGGAAGCAGGTTCAAAGGGATTCTTTCTAGGGTTTTATGCTTGATAGTAGGCGTTTGGGCGTGTGCCGCCGCCGAACTCGTGACCAAGTTGCTGTGAATTACTAGCATACCTACTACTACCGAAAAATATTGCCTTGCTTCCTTGCTTGCATGCTTGGCAAAATGGCAATAGCAATGCTCATGCACATGCCGGTGCCGTTGTTGTGTTGTGGTGATGATGATACTGATACTTATAGAGGCAGAGAGGAAAGTGTGAATCCTTTCGGAAAACTCCGAGAAAGAAAAGGGCAGAAAAGAAAGACGAGACGAAGAATGAATGGCATTGAAAACCACTACAATAGAAGTAGACACACACAAACAAGTATAGTCCATAGTGGTGTGGTGTATGGTTGGACTCTTTGACTGCGTGTGGCATGGTATTTCCTAACCTGAAGAAAGCTTATTTTTTACTTCTTACATCCAATTCAATTGCATATTGGACGTTGACGTTGGAAGTGTGAGTTTGTGAGATCGTAGAGCAAGGGAGCATATAAGTTATGGTTTGACTATGACTATCCTGTTTCGGATATTATATGCAAGCATGTATTATAAATAGCTAATGAACTAATACCTGACTCTCCTCATTTTCAAGTTAAACATAAACAAGGTTAATATTAAACATACTCGTGGAATTCCATTGTGAGTACTATTAACAATCAGGTATAGTGTAGTGATAATAAAAGAAAGGCACAAAATAAATACCACCCTAGTTGCACTATGTCCTTCCTCTTCTACCTATCCATCCAGGTATATTAAAATCGTGATAGATTTGCCAGCCAGTTGGAGTCTTACGGTCCATTTGAATACTAGGACATTACCGAGAATTGGCAAAATGCAGAGAAATGCTCAATTTCAGATACGGAAAGACATGCATGCAACAAAAAACATGAGATATTCCTAAAGTAATCTGACGAATGAAAGATGATAATAGGGGAAAAAAGCTTTACCTTTCTCCGTCCATGCACAACAAACACGAATATCTGAGCACACTGCCATGCCAATAATTAAAAAATCCTATGGCATGATTATGATTAGGTACTTCACAATATCTCAGTCTCAGTTTTCCCCGAAGCTTGGCAAATCGAAAACGCATAATGGCTGGCAGAACTACGGAGAGTATTTTGGTTGATTTGGAAAATCTGTCAGAGTTTCAAAACAAAATTGCCCATTCCTGCACTGCGGCAAAATAAACTTGAAACTTTTGACAGTTGACCTCCCATGTTCTTTGAACCAATCGAATTAACTTATTTTGAACAACTTTTATCTTAAACTTTTTCTTCTAAATCGGTTTACGAAATACCAAGCCATGAACTTAAAAAATGAATGCAAGTCCAGACAAATCTCTGGTGTAATGTGAAACTTTGGGTTACTAACCTTACCATTAGTAAAAAGTTGCCAGTATTAACCGACACCAACCTGTAAGCTTTTGGATTACCCTACGCTGCAGCTGAAGTGATTAAAAACCAGTCAAGAACATACACTTTCACCACTGGAATGGTCTCATATTGACCCTATCTTTCACGCTGACAAACTTGAGATATTAGCATTCATTCTAGTCATGACTATAGCTTGATGATTAGAAAAATTAAAAGCCTTCAAGACAAAGCGCAACTTCAAGTTGGACAAGACTGACTATTCTTAAGCCTATCAAATACAAGGGCGATGCAGGAAATTAAAATGACGCAGATTTTAATATCGAAATCAAACTTTCCGGTTATTCTTCAACACTGAATCCATTTTAACGTCTCAAAAGAATGACAGAACCACAAAACATTCCTACCTATTATTTCGATAGCCAAGCCAGACTGCTGGTAATTATTTATTCCTTCGACAATACTATGTGGCGCCCCATTTAGATATTGTTTCAAGAGATGACTGCTTAAACGACTTGAAGAAGAGGAATGCAATGTGGTCGTGGCGTGGCGTCCACCAATAACTCCAATAGATGATCTGGCGTAGGATCTAGCGAGAATGAATGGAACGAGAAGTCAGTCAATTGCTTACTTGCGTATATGGGTACAGTTAGTACAGCATGTTCTCGTGTCTATGATGTGAGTGAGAGTCAAAAGTTGCTATGAGTGGGTAAAGTGAGATTTCTCTCTGTGCCTGCTGATGTTTTTGTTGTGTTTTTTGTGTGAAATGAAAACAAAACAAACTGAAGAAGACTGCACTTGTGAACGGCACTGGGAATTAAACTTTGATATTCTGCGTCTGACAGGAACTTCTGACGAATCAATTTGCCAGTTTACATTACTCACGGAGCTTTGATTCTAGTACTTTGTTGTGTACCTTCAATTGTCAGTTTCATACAGTGATTTCACTTTACACTTTAACGCAAGTTCACTTTACTTGAGTAATTTTTCAGACCCACTGGATATTGCAGCTGTAATGGCGTCTGGGGATGAGGTTTCGGAGGAGGTCATGTTGCAACGTGTGCAGGTGAGCCAAATGCTGTCCAGCATTGGCCAACAGTTGGATAAACGCTACCGAAAAATGACACAGCTTGGAGCAATCAGTAGAGATATTACATGGGAGTCCAAGAGAGCTATTTCACAGGTTTTAGGATACTTTCAGTGAGTTAACTACAAACTTTAATTGCTTACATAGGATGTATAACATAGTAAGCATGTGAATAAAGGCGAAATATTTATGCGAATTTTTTGTTGATCAAAATTTTTGCAGAAACCCGTCCGCACTGAACAATGCGGAAAGAACTCTGAATCACGTACGCACTAGCCAAAAATGCTTCAAGGGACTAGCGGCGAGCCTATTAAACGAAGATATGTACTTACTAGGAAGATATTATACTTCCGGTAAGAAGAAACCATTTTAATTTAAACGATTACACATATTTGTTCAATATAGTGAATCTGTGTATGCTTTTTTAGTACTGTGTTTATTTCACATTTGACCTTTCATTATGCTGCTTTTAGGCATTCAGGAGTTCATCGAGGCAATGGCTCTCATCAATTTCTTCAAACATGGTACTATTTTGACGTATGAGGATGTCGTGCAAGCGCTAACAATCGAAATTTCTGTGCCTAAAGAATCAGAGGATGCATCCGAACAGAAAGAAAGAGAAAATGAAACAGTTAGTTTCGCCATTCGGCTTTCCAAACGAGAGTTTTACATGGGATTGCAGGACATGACGGGAGAATTAGTTCGAGCTTGTGCAAATGTTGTTTATACACCAGATTTTAAGACCTTTTTACTTAAATCGTTGGCTGTCGTTCGAGCACTCTACCAATGTGAGCATTCTGGGTCTCAAAATTATTTTGTTTTTGATTAAAGTAAAGACCAGCATGTAAAATAACATTGTGATTTTATTTTTTTGTTCAGGTACATCAATATTGTGTCCCATGGGCAAAGAAATGCAAGACAAATCGCACGTAATGCGTCAGAGCATGATCAAATTGGAGATTGCCTGTTTTGATTGTGTAGTTGGTAGAAAAATGAACCATTTGTTTTTCTCTAAACCCGTGAAAATTAATACAGACGACAGGGACAATGAGCCCGACGATTCCGGCTATGACTAGTACATTGTAAAAGTATGTATGTATTTTATCTTGTACTAATTTTTTAGGCAGATTAATGTACCTACCTTAATATCTGATCTTGACATCGAGTATAAGTCACGCCAATTTTACATGAATCTCTGTATTCTTGCAGTACTATTTATATTTTTGGAATTATGTTGGTATTCCTATGGATTAAAGGTTAAAATCTTAACTATTCGTTCAATAACCTAAATTATTGGTGGTTTATGATTATGAAAATACTTTGAAATTAAATTTTTATTATCCATTCAATCTATTAAAAGCACGTATGGTCAAAAGTGACATAACACTTGTTGGAACTTGGAACTCCAACTACTTGGAAGCGGTATCTATGATTACATAAACCATTGAACAGTTTATGGTTGTCTCATGAAACAAAATATTTTTTCATAGTTAAGCTAAACTATGTTCATCCGTTTCAAATTACAAGTCAGTTTGAGTTAATCATGTAACTGAGCAATAAAGACTGATTAATACAGCAAGAGAAATATTTTTTATTGTAAAGTTTCTAATTTTTTATTTCTCCAGTGCTGCATAATAATTTGCATAGCTTAGGTAAAAATGCATGCATTATTGCATTGATTGTTGGTTTGTGCATTCTGTGTACCTTACCTGAAACTACAATGCGGCTGGCTGTGGCAACTGGTAAAATAAATGATACGACAAAGCAATGATGCAATTCTGCACACGACGACGGATCAAAAGAACAGGCACTGGCAGATGCTTGTCAATTCCAATCTGGTTCTGGTCTGAGTAGTCAGAGTATATGTAAGAGTGAAAATGCCGAAATAATAAGCTTTCTGCTTTGCAATGCAAATTAGGTAAGGGCATTGGAAACTCTAACTCTACCCAGTAGTAACATTGGCATGCATTATGTAATGTAATGTTGTCAATGAGTCGAGTCGAATGGAAAGAAATAGTCAGGCTCATCTTTTTCATGGTTGCGTTGCGGATTCTACAGACGACAATATGCACTGATGTTCCTCAGTTTTCATTGTTGTTGGCGTTTTGATTCAATTTGCATGTGCACACACAGTGCACGTAAAGGGATTTAATTATGTTATGTAATCATGATGAATGACTGGGAACTTAGCCGTCATACCCGTACCATCATCGTCTTCAAACCCCACAGGACACGGATTTCACAAAGTCTTCAAACGAGTGGCCATGGACTAAAGTTTTTAGTTTTCTAAAAACAATTTGGACTCACCAGACCTGATAAGACTTCAGAAAATTATCATTTTTGGAGGTATCTCTGAAGAGAATACGAAAACTTTATTGAGAAATAGTAGTGTCAACATATTTTCCATACTACATAAACCTTTTACTTAGCGTCATTAAGCCCCTCCTTCTGATTAGTTAAATATATAGCAGATAATATATACCAGCTTATAAAATTTGCAACTTTCCTTATCCTTACAGGAAATTAAAGACTGAAGAGGCATCAGATTTCAGGGAATTGAGTGATCAGTTACGCTGCCTGAAAAGCGCTTCTGAAGAGTATACAGTGTACTGACACTGTTGGGTGCTTTTTCGAAGCGCAGCCGGTGCCATACGCTGCGTGATATACACTTGTTTTACTCCTTCAAGAAACAAAGTAAAAAGCATATTCCGTGCACAATCCATCTCGCATCAATCGAACAAGAGAGAAGAGTAGAGTCAACTCCGCAAAACTAAAGCGAAACCGTTTTCATCTTCTCATTCTTCAGCCACAAGAGAATACACACACTTTTTACTGGTCAGGCCAGGCAAGTAATGTGCTGGAAGTCAGCGCCCGCGCCCACTGAAGTCAGCGCCCAGCGCCCAAAACCCTGAAGTCAGCGCCCAGAGCCCAAAACCCTGAAGTCAGCGCCCAGCGCCCTAAACCCTGAAGTCAGCGCACAGCGCCCAAAACCCTGAAGTCAGCGCCCTAAACCCTGAAGTCAGCGCCCAAAACCCTGAAGTCAGCGCCCTAAACCCTGAAGTCAGCGCCCAAAACCCTGAAGTCAACACCCAGCGCCCAAAACCCTGAAGTCAGCGCCCAAAACCCTGAAGTCAGCGCCCAACGCCCAAAACCCAGAAGTCAGCGCCCAAGAAATCCTGAAGTCAGCGCCCAAGAAATCCTGAAGTCAGCTCCGAAGAAATCCTGAAGTCAGCGCCCAAGAAATCCTGAAGTCAGCGCCCAAGAAACCCTGAAGTCAGCGCCCAGAGTGATACCTCCATCCAAATTGAAATGTTCCTCCTCCAGATGCGCAGAGATTAGAATAGGCTCTTATTTAAAAAATGGCGTACTGTCCAGAATGGAGTCACCTCCTTCCTCCTCCTCAGTTTTTTCGTGATTAGTAGGAGGAACTTGATTTTCTTCCTGGAGGCCAGTTTTTCTCCCAGAATGATGCGTAAACTTGGTTCTGATGAAGATTCTGGAAGTCTGGTCATTTGGAGGGGTTGGAGGAATCGGAGCAGTTGACATTCAGGGCTGCAGGGTACAGAGATCATGATGAGTTGCGGGCGTCCTGTGGGTCCTCAAAGGTACAGTTGGAGGATCATGTTCTGGAGCGGTTTTACCATTTTTCCCTTACGAAAAGAAAAAAACCAATTGTTCATTTAAATGTTCTTCATTCAACTTCAGGGTATCTTGCGCGCTGGGCGCTGACTTCAGGGTATCTTGGGCGCTGACTTCAAGGTATCTTGGGCGCTGACTTCAAGGTATCTTGGGCGCTGGGCGCTGACTTCAGGGTATCTTGGGCGCTGGGCGCTGACTTCAGGGTATCTTGGGCGCTGACTTCAGGGTATCTTGGGCGCTGAAGTCAGCG
>JAQIXX010007567.1:0-10642 GCA_034700605.1 Willowsia nigromaculata | reverse complement strand
AAAAGAGAAAGCTGGAGAAAGTGAGATGGATGAGATGATCGACTTTTCCTTACGTCTTGTGTGTGTGTTTGTAAATACAAGAGAACAAGAGGAGAACATCAAGAGGAAAATGTTGTAGATATTTTTTATGTGTCCATCTCGTTCATGTGGAGGAAAAGAAGAATGGGAGATGAGGATGGGGGAATGAGTAGTCTAATAAATTGGGATAGACTCACACAAAACACAAGTGCTACTGTAATAAATAAAATAATAGGAATAATAGAAATGGTGGCGAATGAATAGATGGATGGATGGAGGGGGAAAAGGATGTGTGGATACTGATATATATAGTTTTGGAAGGGAACAAACACGCTTTCAATGAATGGGCCAGAATGGAACAGACCAGCATTGGGAAAGAGCAATAAGCTGAAGGCAAATGAATAAAAATGCATTTACTCACAAGGAAACTTTGTCAGGTGTTACAGTGGTTTTCTATAAAAGGTGTCGTTATGTTCTAACAGACGTCCAAACCCGGTAAAAATTATCGTTACCTCAAATAATAGTTTCATAATAATAAATGTTATAAGAATTATAGTTAAATTTTCTACATACATCGTATTGATTAAAATCATATTCATAAATTAATTTCGAACTTGGCACAATTTTTTAAAGTGAATTTTAAAAAACACATGGTTAACGCTCAGTGGCGTGCCTTACACTTTTATTCCAAAAATCATGTGTAATTTTACTGCGCTACCCATCTCACATGAGCATATTTTTTGATACGATCATAAACAATAACCCGTAGTGAGGTTTCCTCGTAAGTTCATTGCCACAACTTGGCCATTCATTCATCTCGTTATTATTCCCGTTGCACCAGCTTTCCCACTACAACAACCAAATCAAATAATCCTAACAAAATTTTTCTTTCTTCCAGCAGCTCCCTCCAAACCACCTACATTTCACCACACCGAAAACCCAACACACTTTTAAAATCCTACACACATCCGTGATGCCAAACAGCCGATTTTTACGCCCACCCTCCACCAGTTTCCAAAAAAGAAGAGCATACCACAAACAACATCATATACTTCAGCAGTAGAAGCAATGGCATTAAAAAAGGCTGCTGGAGACAAAATATCCAGAAACTCTCTTCTTCTCTCGCATACATCATCATTCCCATTCATTTTCCCTGTGTGTGCTGTGCTCTTCAATATTTTTTTGCACGTTTTTTTATCCATCAAACATCAGCCATCCAACGCACAAAAGACGATTTTTTTATCCGGGAAAAAAGCTGGGGAGGACAAAGCAACGGAAAAAGACCGTGGAACGAGACAAGGACAATCTTTTGTAAATGCTGGGCTGTTGCTGCATTGCAATCCATTCCACCACACTTTCCCTCTCTGTCCATTCAACCAATGCTTTCCATACATCCGGCTTTTTTGCTGGAAAAAAGTTGTGGATTTCCCCTGAGCATTTGCGTAGAGCTTTTGCATGCTCTTTTGGTACATGGATTATTATTTATTGCTCTTGTTCCATGCGGGGATCAAAATTCTTCCCGGGTTTTATACATATTTTTGTAAGAATTCGCGTGCTGGTGGGATTCCAGAATTTGGAAATTTCCGGGAAATGGAGGGGGAAGATTTAATAGCCATGGTGGAGTATGGTGTGGAGTTTTTTCTGTCCTTTGTGATTTCTCGCTGGATTTTGTGAAGCCTGTGGGTTGAATGCCATTTTGACCTGAAGAAAATAGTCGTTTCCTCCACGCAGCAATAGGCATCATGAATAAGGAGGCTTGGGACAAACAAGAGACCTAAAATGAACACCAAATTGAAAGAAATGGAAAGGGTCACAAGGTTCGAGACAATTCTAAACCGATGCATTTTTCATGAATATACATTCTCCTTAACTCTCTTCGACCTCAGGTTATCTATCTTAAACAGATAGTATGATGATTTGATGATTTTTTTAAAGTAGATAAAATGTTACTTTTACACGAAATCCTTTACAAATTGCATCCCCAATTGTTAAAGTTCCTCAATTAAAAAATTTCGTAAAAAATAACTTATCTCGTAATAGAATGATGAGCAAGACATGTTGCATAAGAACACATTTCTTTTCATCATAAGAATTTACTGCAATTTAAGTCCCGCAAATTTTGCTCACCTACCGGGAATCCATTTCACCGGAAGACTTTTGATGCCCGGCAAAATTATATTTTATGAAACTATTTAAAAATCAAATTATGTCTCTAGAAAATTATTTGGTCATCAGAAATTACTAGTTTCGGTTGCAATAGAAAAGTATGAATTTTTTTTATCCCAGTTCTTTCACTTTCTCCTCGTTTTCAGTTCATTCCAAACGAGAAAGCTCCGTGAAACCTGCAACTCCATATCAGAATCGTCCCATTGGAGAACCGGCATCCATAATATGTTTTCTGTACGATGAGCCATGTTATTGTAGATGTGATGCACGAGTGAGTTGCTTGAGGAAACATTATCTAATGATCGCTTCCTGTCAGGAACTGTAATGTCACGCACGAATTGCTCATCGAATCCATCTGAAATGTATCAGATGAGCTGCGAGATATGCCCCATGTTCCACTTGGCTCTCCTGCAACTCTCCAGGCCAGAAGAGGAAAATGATGCGAAGGAAGTGAAAGTTTTTAAAGGAGAAAGTTAACGACCTTATGGGGACTTCCGTCTGGTGCAAAAATTGAGGATGCTGTTGCCCTTGTTTTCTTTAGTTCACATTCGAGAACGAGTGTTGCTTCGAATTGGTAACAAAATTTGGTAATTTTCATGCTAATGAAAAAAGAACCGAAGAAATTTTCTCCGTGAGAGGATGGCTGCCGGTGAAAGTTTAATGAACTTTTAATTTTTCACGGAAGCTCATCCTCTGTCATTTTGTTGTGGAGTCCATGTGGTGTTCTTTAATTTACAGTCACATATTGGCTTTGTTGACAGAAAACCTTTAAAACCAAAGAATCCTTTACAAGTAGAAACTACAGCTCAGCATGCATTTTATAAACTTTTGCATCTTCCATCACCAAAAATGCATTTGTGACTTTTCAGCGCTTTCTTGTGGGTAAATGGAAGACTTCTGGGAACTTTTTGTCGCTTAGGAGAACGGATATTTAGTTTCCATTTTTTCCACTTGAAACCTGCTCTTTGACATGCCAAAACGAAAGTAAATATGGAATACAGGGAACAAAGATATGAAAAAAGTCGGAACTCATGATTTATGAATTCTATTCTGTGTTCATGGCACGTGGTATTGGATACAAATATTTAAATGAAATAACGAATGTATTTTATATGATAGTTTTTTTCAATGGAAAAAATTGTTTTTCGGCTTAGCCATTTTTATATTATTTGCATTTCATTTCCATAAAACATTTGGAAATCATTTACCAAAAAATGTAAATATTTGTTCCCCTCCGCGTCAGCTATTTTGTGTCTGTATACTGTTTTTAAGGGACAGATTTCGTGTCAAAAATTTATTAAAAACTTTTTCCTTCGATTTGACCAGCTTATAATTCATTTTTATGGTGTAAGGAATGACTAAGATCTGGAAAAATTTTATTTGACAGAGATGTGTTTCTGATTGGAAGCATTGACATTTCTGCGTAACAAAACATATTCCACGAAATATGCAATAGTCATTTTGAAATTGTCGATTAACTATTGACCATCCAGTGGTCTCAGGACAAAGTAACCAGTAGTTCAGTTGGCAGAACTTATGGTAAAAATATTGTGGATGGTACATAAGCAATATTATGTTTACTGAATAAACGAAAATCTTCCAATAAGCGTAGGCTTTACTTATCTGCCAATTGAAGAATATGTAATTATTATGAGTTTTTTTCGATATTTTTTTACACTCAAAAATCCGCTTCTCCGCGGCAGTTGTTTAGAATTCAACAGGACAATAAATTTTTAATCTTAAAACACTTGCCATTTTTTATGGCATCTATAATTATGGTTTCCTGTTTAATCAAGAAGAATTAAATTTTTTATCTGTTATTGCCATAAACTAATCAAGATTAATCACCAGTCAAGCTTTTTGCTGCAGATGAATAACATGTCATGATACCAGCGCATGTTACTCTTATCGTTCCACTCATAAAAGAGTAATGCAAACTTTGATCGCGTTCCTCCGACTGCAGATAAAGCTATCAGGAACAAACATTTAGGAATAATTATAATTTTCAAATGCACTTGCTTGTTTTTTTACAGTGAGATTTTCTTACACTGAGCAGATAGCAGCATTTCTTAGAAAAGTATACTATCACCATCACAAAAAACCTAAACTCTTTTTGCCAAATATAATTGCAAATATAATTAGGAATTTTTAGTTTTCATTAGGTATTCATTTTGTATTGTAAAATCCGGTTGAATCGAATTAAGACCCGTTGCGGTAAGCAAATATCCTAAAAATGAAAGATATTGGAGAGCATTGTAAGCATACATTGCCGATACTTAGAATATTACTTCTCCTTAAACCATACAATGACCTCCAATTAAACATAATCAGTAAAAAACAAAACTTTTAATTGATTGTTCATTAATTTAATTACCATTAAAAGGTGCATCGTATTTTATTCAGAAAATGTGTATTACAATGAGCAAACCAAATTCTTTGTTAATTTTACAAGAGCCCTAAGTAACACGGAACATTGATCAAAATACTAAACACCTTCACATTAGGTAAAAGTAAGCATTTATATGTAAAAAACATTTTTTTATAGAAAGCGCACTCAAAATTATATTCTCTGCTCTCTATCGAAGGAATAATATTGCATTCATGTTACACGTGATAATTAATCAGCAAAGCACAACGGGATAAAAGCAAAGCTTCAGTCCAACCGAAGTCCACTGCAGATAAGCAATATTTATTTCACGTGCGGCTTTCTATAAAGTGGATAAAGGAGGACACAACTGATATCACACATTCCGTGACTGTCTTATCAGCAGACTTGTAAACTGCGTTGTTGCTCCCGTGCTTTGTGTTCTTATCAGGTAGTCATGTCACTCATCAGTGCTGCCATTTTTATGGAAAGTTTTTTGAAGCACAGTTCTATTTATTAATTGCTCTTGTAAAGGTGTTATAAATTTTTATTGAAACATTAAAAAATTTTAAAATTTACTACGAAATATTACGATAGAAATAATTGAGCTAGTTGGAGCTTCCGTCATTACGTTCAAAATGAACAAATTGATTGTTGGCAATAAAGGTTAGCTTAAGTTATGGTTTTTGGAGGGATTTGATTTAATTTTTTAATATTGAGCGTTCTAACTTGTGATTGATTTGTATTTGAAATAGATTGCTCATTCAGTGAGGTGGCGTTCACGATGGCAAAGGGTCCAGGCGAAGCAATTTTATTTAAGGAGTGGTGTACACTTGCGCTTGGGTTAGCAACGCCTCAGTTGTTGGTGAATACGCTGAGACAAGACCTACTTCTGGACAAAAGGAGCATCTTGAGTGTGACTGTTGAGCTTCTGACTGAATGGAGATCCAGAATGGCAGGCAGCGCACGGCTTACAAAACTGCTAGAAATCCTACAAGACTGGTGCGGATGGAACGATATGGCAGGTTGGTGTTCTAAATGTAATTTAAATTCAAATTTTTTATTGTGCCATTTTACATATCTGTACTGTACGTACAAATTTTTTATTACACCTACTGTATAGGGCTCCAGGTACACGATAGTTTCATACAAGCAAAATAAATGGAGCTAAGAGATATAGGGCGTGAAACGAGTCATAAATGTTTTAGCAAGGGTCGTAATGGCTGAGTCAGGATAGCATTTTAATATTAAACTAATTAATCATTGATTAAGTTTTAACAGTTTATCTAAATAGCCTACTGGACAATTGTTATCATAACGAATCAATTGAATAACGGAAATCAAATGACGTAACTGTTTACTAGGATACTGCAAATTTTCACGCATTAAAGCCGGTTTCTGCATATTACATTTAAAGGTTAAGAATATGAATGTCTAGCAATTTCCTTACACATTTTGAGGAGGCCTGGTGACTAGACTGTAGGTTAAGTACTGAATATTAAAATACGAGTTTGTTTTCTATGATAGGAACAAAATAACAGATCGTATTTCCATCCCATAGCTTACACCTTTGTCTTAGTCCAATAGCAACTATAAGCCTGCATGAATTTTTAACCAGAAAGCATCTACAATTTTATCCAAAAGCATTTTCATAAGATGCGCGTTTATGTAAACATATATTACCAACTCAATAACCAACTAGACAGTAACAACTTTTACTATTAATTATCGTTTTTTGCTTGCCACTTTTAGTTTTAATATTTTAGCTATAAGGGTTATATATTCCACATTGAGTGTTACCTTTGCACATGGCTTTGAAGCTCAAAACCTTACACGTAGCATCACGAGATAAGACAAATTTCTAAGGGATTATCGACGAGTAATAACATAAAAAATAAATAATTATATAAAGATTCGTATAGACCAAAAGTCAAAGATTCATAATTAGATGATAAATTCTGTAAAGCGTGAAAAAAGTTTGTGTTTTTTAAGTTTGAAGCAAAAAAATTGAAGCAAAAAATATTCATCCCACGCTTTTTAAATGACAGTTTTGCTAATGGCTACCTTCAGTAAAAACAAAATTTCACATAAACTACTGGAGGAAGACTCATGAAATTTTGACTGGATAGTAAATAATAAATGGGAGATAAACAATCTTTGATAACTTTATTTTTAAAAGTTTAAATTCACGTGCTAGAAGCACCTTATGACACCAACCTGTACAAGTCACTGTGTGAAAGTGCAACTCACAGTGAGAGCTTGTAACCAAGGACTTCTACTAGTTATGTGGTATTCCCCGACCTACTCATTTACCGACACTAGTCGTATACTCACACACACGAAGACACTGAAAAAAAAATTCTACAAAGCAATGTCTACAGAACAACCAAATGGTGTCTGAGTAAATTTATACGTTACTTTCACAGAAATTATAAAGGTCTTTACTCAATAAATTCATAGTTTGAAAACAACTTAAATCATATGTAGTATTAGCAATTACAAAAATTATAACAGTGAAATTTGGAAGAATTTATTTGGTAAAAATTAAAAATTCAGCATACAAGTAATGATTTATATTATATAAACATGAAAGTAAATAAGTAAAATGCATTGAAAGCCTTTCGGGTTACAGTACAAAACTTTATTCGCATTAAATGTAAATATTGATTGTTGAAATACCCTAATAATCCTTGAATATCTCTCTGCCAAATTTTCAAACATGTTTTGAGAGAAGCAGTATATAACATTTATAAGTTTTTACGGTATGCTTGGTATTGTCGGAAAACGTGATAGTCGGTAGTTTATGAACAATCCAAGTCAAGTTTGAAAGTTAATGATATTTTGAAGCTATCCCCTTTGAACATTTTCTCTTTGTCTCTATGGAATGGAGTATTTTAAAGGGGAATTTTCAAACAGTGATTTGCAATATCCCATACTACGCTAAAGATTGCCTAAATGTTTTTTATACTACATTAAATTCACTTAACTAATATTAGAACATGCAAACTGATGGCTACAACTCATTGTTATATAAGACATCTTAATAAAACTGGCCAACTTACGGGTACCAAATCCTTAATCTTTTAATCTTCTGTTTAAATGAAAAATATTATAGCTAAAGTCTAGCTTAAAGTATTGAATTGAAAGTCGAGACCTGCCTTATCAGTTCATTCTATACGGGGAAGTTTGTATGTGTGTATGTCTCTCCCTTTTAAGCATTGCCTCGTGTAGATAACATCAATCAATGTCAGTTAATTAAATGTTGGGATAATCGTTACATCATTCATTTCAGCAAACATCTTTGAAAGTATGAAATTTTAGAAATTATTTTTTATACAAAACACATATTTTTGAACAATATAATTGCTCCTGAATAACCGAGGGCCTTCCATGTGCTCACTTTAGATAAACGCACTTTGTATATCAGCAATACAGTATCAAATCAAATACTCATATTCACGCTACATTTAAAAATTCACGAAGCAGAATTTCTGCCTTCACATGACACATAAACAGACCAATGAGAATTGCTAACAGTAAAGTTATTAATTTTACATGCAGATAAGCTACATGCAAACTTCAAGACGACTGTGGACGATGACACATGCTGGACGGATCTTGACAAACGGACACAGGCTGAGATCTCGCAGCGAGAAGTGAAATTTTTGGGAGTAACCAGATCACTCAAAGATACTCTGGGATTCCTTGACGACAGCCAACAAACCCAAATACTAAGTGGGCAAGTGAGAGGTGAGATGATCTTGAAACTACTCCAACCCGGAGAGTTTATCCTGGCTCAAGATACTCTGCCAAACAGACCGGACATCTACATTCCAAGGACGCTTTCCAGTAGAAAAAATGTAGACCTCAAAATCCTCCAAGCCAAATGCCCTGATATTTTCATCGTCCAAAATATCGGTACATTAAATTTGGCGGAGCTGGCAGGAAACGAACATGTTGACAAATCCTCGCGTCAGGCTAGAAGCTTAACCGTTCGGTTCATCACATTCGAATTTCCGGAAGACTTTGACATGATCTGCTCTGGGGCAAAATTCAACTCTGTTCATCTCCTCGACTTTCAAGAGACTCATTTGATTTGGCAAAAGACATTTGGGAACCTCCATCAAATTCAGGCACACTTATCTAAGAATACTGAATGTTTCCAGGAGTCAGAATTTTTCCAGACCATTCCCGAAAGCAGAGAAAAGCTGCCAATTTGCATAGCTGATGCCCCTGGAATGGGAAAATCCCTCCTTCTAGCAAACCTTTGCCATCAACGCAGAACTCAGATCACGGACAAAATTATAGTTTTTGTGAAATTTATGGACCTTTTTCCGCATATCACCTTGGAAGCTATTTACGAAGGAAAAAGTACACAAAACATATTGCAAAAGATAGTAGACAAAGTCACCGACAATGACCTTGGAAGAAATTTGTTGTCCCAAATATTTGAATCCCATCCTAACTTGGTTGAATTGTTTATTGATGGCTTCGACGAGATCCCCCTCTCACAATTGCAAATTGCGACTGAACAACTGATATCGCTTGCTACAAACGCAAAAGAGATTCAAATCGTTGCCACAACTCGCCTCCAAAAGCAAGAAGAAATAGAAAGGACACTTCGGACGCTTTCATTCAATATACTTCCGTTTACTATAGAAGATCAGCAGCAATTCTTGGAGGAGTTTTGGTCCAACAAGTTCCATGCTCCATCACACGAAAATATTCGCAAATTTGCTCACCAATTGGTTTCCGAGATCAGATCCAATATTCGTTCGGGAGATGGCGACATCGCTGGAATCCCACAGCAGTGCGCCATGCTCGCCCAAATCTATGAAAACGATGCAAACAAGTTTGGAAACTCAAAAAATTTGGACTTTGAGATTTCTGTGCATGTGAAGTCCATTCAAGAAATGTACGAAAAGCTTCTCGAACTGCGATTTGACCATGTAACTGAAGACAGGGTTCGTGACCTTATCAAAATAGCTCATCAGATGGCAGCATTTCAACTTTTGTTTCCGGATTTGTTGCCAATTTTTCCCCATTTCTCAGAAATCCAACTTTCAATTCCCAATTTCCTTGAAGAAATGAACAGTGTTGGACTGCTCATTGCAACGGAAGTACCTTCCGGGAAGAAGGAAAAAAATAAATTTGACTTTCTCCACAGAACTTACGCGGAGTTCATAGCGGCAGACTTTATTTCAAAGGCTGTGCATTCGAATTGGCAGATCGACAAATTCCATGACTTTTTCTTTTCAAATATTCTCGAGATTACGGAGTCTGATGGTGGCACTCGCTTTAATTCAAATGGTATGGAGAAATATCTTTTCAGCAAAACCTTTTCAGTTCCTATACATTTTGCATTTTCTATCAGAGTTGCTCCTTTCTATTTCAAATTATTTAACCCAACTGATTCGTTGTATTTTTCCCTGATTTTCTTGTAGAATGCCCAAATGTTAGTATATGGGACATTATGCGCTAACATCCGACTGCTGAGGAATGTCGAGACAAATGGGTGGAGCTCGCCAGATGTCTGAATTTGGGCCCAGTAGACATCATGGAAATCAGTGGCTTCATCAAATCCGAAAGAGAAAGCGTGAAACCTCGGGAAAGAGCGCTCGACAGCTTGTGGCGAGTGCTTGATCGGTGGTCAGATCGATTTAGACGGCAGCCGCTGTTGTCCGAACTTGTGGAGGCGCTCTGCTCCCTCAACTTCCATGGAATGGCAGGTGGGTGACTGAGATTCATTTTATTTCTAATTGCCTAAAATAAAACCCCATGATAATTACCAGAGAACGAGGAAAAATGCAAGAAAAATGAGAAAATATGCATGAAAAATCGGCAAAATATGACATATTAGGACAATTTTTCGCCAATCTTTACGCTTTTTACAAACAAAATAAGCAAATTAGGACAAAATACGACAAATGTTTCCAACTTCTATTATATGTAGACATTCTAAAGCATATACATTCACAAACATGATGCGACAATACCATTCAATACGCGTAAGTCCTATGTATGCATTGATTTACGCAGGTATAATATCTACTCATAACTTTTCTGGGAAAGTGTGTCCTATTTTTAGTTCAA
>JAQIXX010007566.1:0-10643 GCA_034700605.1 Willowsia nigromaculata | reverse complement strand
ATGCTCCCCAAACGGGTGACTGATCCCTGATGAGCAAAAAAAAACGGGTCCCTGGTCAATACCCAATCCCTGGTCACGAAAAAAAAACCCTGGAAGCACCGCTCCCGTGCTCCGTAAGAATTTCCATGTCCTGTATTATGTATATAATTTACAATGCAAGCGCACAACCTTGAACTTGTTTAAGCTCAAAGACAGACTACCGGATATTAAAGACATGGAACACAGCATCTTAATTCAACTTGCTGTAGCATAGATGTTGGTTTTTGCAGGATAGCTCAAAAATCTATTTGGATGAAACTTTCTAAGTGCCTTAAGCAAAATGCGTAACCAAGCACCAATACTATCGTCGTTTTAAATGACAAGGATTTTCCCTTGAGATGTCTTTCGTGGTTGGTAGAATACACAGAAAAGGCATAACACTTTCACTTTCGAAACAACTTTATTCTTTGTAGAAATAAATGATTCATGAAAATAATGTTGCTCCATCAAATTGCGGAGAAGCTTATTCATTGAAAAATCGTACCAATCCACGCTGCTTTGAAAATACTTCCCTGTGGCAGCTTTATAAATTACCTACCCGGAAGTTCTGCTAGCTTTTTGGTTCGTTTGAAAGGTCACTACTGTCCGTGAGTATTTCTTACCTGATTGTGGGCTTCACTCATTTATTATCCAGGTATTAATTAACGTGCTTTAGAAAATACATTATGAAAACTTTCAATTTTTAACCAGTCTATTTTGTGAGTGGTTTTTCCTAGAGAACTTTAAAAATTTTAAGCAAAACGCCGTTTTACTGTAGCAAATAGTGAAATTTCTGTTCATGTAGGTTGACCCAAATGTATAAAAAAAGGAAATGAATGAACATACATGGTTACAATAGAAATACTTTAGATGAATAAAATTAAGAGCATGTTTTCCTAAGATAGTACAAAATTTCAGCTAAATGAAAAAAGGTGGGCAATGGGTAAAGCTTTGAATGAATGCATAAAACTGTTTTTAAGGTTTTTACTTTTTATAACACATATATATGATTAGTCTCTGGTATTTTGGGGTTCCCGAACATCTTGTCCCTGCGTATGCTAAACCCCATGTTAGCAATGCTAAACCATATGTTAAACATGGTAATGCTAAACCCTATGTTATACATGGTAATGCTAAATCCTATGTTATACATGGTAATGCTAAATCCTATGTTATACATGGTAATGCTAAACCCTATGTTATACATGGTAATTCTAAACCCTATGTTATACATGGTAGTGCTAAACCCTATGTTATACATGGTAATGTTAAACCCTATATAATACATGGTAATGCTAAACCCTATGTTATACATGGTAATGCTAAACCACATGTTACTGATCCTACTGCTAAACCACATTTTACTGATCCTAATGCTAAATCTAATGTTATTTCCTATGCTAAACACCATGTTATCGAAGCTAATGCTAAAACAAATGTTAGCAAAGCGAATTTTAGACCCCAAACCAACTTCCAAATCACTACCCAATGTTATCAAAGCTAATACGAACCCCATATTATCAAAGCTAATACTAACCCCATGTTATCAAAGCTAATACTAACCCCATGTTAGTTTCCAATGCTAAACCCTTTGTTAATTTCCAGTGGTAAACCCTTTGTTAATTTCCAGTGGTAATACTAATGTTTATTTCCAATGATAAACCCAATGGTAATTTCCAATGATAAACCCAATGGTAATTTCCAATGATAAACCCAATGGTAATTTCCAATGATTAATCCAATGGTAATTTCCAATGATAAATCCAATGGTAATTTCCAATGATAAACCCAACAGGAATTTCCAATATTAAGCCCAATGGGAATTTCCAACGATAAACCCGATGGGAATTTCCAGTGATGAACCCCTCAGATAATTTCCAATGCTATACCCTATGTTAATTTCCAATTCTAAATCCTTTGTTAATTTCCAACGCTAAACCCATGTTATCGAAGCCAACGACAAACCCTTTGTAAAAGTCCAATGCTAAATCCAGTGTTAAAATTCAGTAATAAATCATGTGGTAAAGTCCAATGCTAAACCTTTCGCTGAATGCTTTTCGAAGCCACAAGCTGAATGTTTTGCTGAACTCCCATTTTGAATGAATGGTGTGCTGACACCCATGCTAAATGCTATGCAAACTCCTATGTTGAATGCTATAAGAAGCTCAATGTTAAATGCTATGCTAAACCCCATGCTAAATGCTACGGTGAACCACTTGTTTAATGCTATGCTTAACTTCAAGTTCAAAGTTAAGTTAAAGCCAGAACCTGTACTGAATGATATGCTAAACCACAGGCTCACGGTTATGCTAAAACTTGTACTGAATGATATGCTAAACCCGTACTGAATAACAAATGCAAAACAGTTTTGAGTGGCATATGCTAAAGCCAATGCGAAATAAAGTATGTTAACCCCATAATGAATAACGAATGTAAAAATCATGCTGAATAAAGAATGCTTAAGTCCTTGCTGAAAAACTAATGTTAAAGCCATGCTAAAAAACGAATGCTAAAGTCCATGCTGAAAAACTCATGCTAAAGCCCATGCTGAAAAACTCATGCTAAAGCCCATGCTGAAAACCTCATGCTTAAGCCCATGCTAACAAACTAACTCTAAGGCCCCGGCTGAATAACGAATGCTAAAAATCTGCTTAAAAACGAATGCTAACGCCATGCTCAATAACGTATTCTCAAACAATACTGAATGACGAATGCTCCAATCCTGCTGAATGACGAATGCCAAAATCATGCTTAACTAGAAGGGTAACCGACCCATGGAAGCAACTATCGGATACTATTGGAAACGATAAGCCGACAAACTAATGATGATATTGAATTCGTTCGACGACAATAAAGTGGTGTTTACGGAGAAAAAGAAGAAGAAATGCGACTCCCCGCCATAGAAAGTGTGGTACGCAAAAATTGATGATGGGAAAATGGTTTACTTGTCAAGACCATTTGAATAACGTATCACATTCCATATGTAGCTATGCTAAAAAGTTAATGACCCCTGACCCCCGGGGGAAGGAATTGACTGATTTGGCTAAAAATCAATAATAAACGACCTCAATGATCATAAAATGCGATTCCAGGTAATATTGATTTTATTTGATGACGATAACTGGTGTTTACGACGATAAGTGAAGAAAAAGATGCGATTGCCCCCAGAGAGAGCCTCGCACGCCAAAACTGATTATCGGATGATGACTTACTCGGTACGTCCGTTCGAATGATGCATCACATGCCATATGTTGTCATTTGAAAAAGTTGATGACCCCTGACCTCCGGGGGAAGGAGTTGACAAATTTGGCTTAAAATCAATCCTATATCACCTCAATGATCATAAAATACGATTTATTATGATCTTGATTATGTTCGACGACGATCGGTGTTTACGACGATAAGTGAAGAAAAGTGTGTGATTTCCGCCAACAGGAGCGTCATGCGCAAAAACTGTTCATAGGAAAATGATTTGCTCGGCGAGACCGTTCGAATGACGTATCACATGCCATATGTTGCTTTTTGAAAAAGTTGATGACCCATGACCCCCGGGGGGAAGGAGTTGACCGATTTGGCTGAAAATCAATCCCAGATCAGCTTATTACCTTTGGTGCCCGCATACCAAATTTGGTGTCAATCAGTGCAGTAGTTTTTGAGTTATCGTGCGAACAGACAAACACACACACGGAGAGAGGCGGGCAGGTGATCGCATTAACTATCAACATACGTTTTCAACGTATCCGATAGTTAATAACAAATGCTAGGCCAATACTATTACATAAATAAAAATATTGATGGGCGATTGTTCGAGAACCGGTAGTTTTATGAAAACCGCTGGCGGCTCTAGTTTGTTTGACTATATATTTTAATTGTATCCTAGGCTTGGTTTTGGTGCGGTCTCTATTTTGGCCTATATACAATTGCATTCAGATTTTAAAAGTAATACACAACAACTTTATAGATCATTAGTAAATTACTTTTTTGTATGATTGAAGGGAGGTTCACTTCAACATACAAATATTTGAGGAAGAATCTTCGAGAGAGATCCAAAATCCTTACTCAGAAGTAGTCATAAACAATATAATTAAGTTTACTGATAGTTCCACAAACCCGCACGTTTGAAAAAACAAAGCATCATGAAATTGGATACGACCATGAGTCTAACATTTTCGCTTCACAGATTTCTGAAAGTACATAAAAACATGTTGCTCAATAATATAAAATTAAGCACGAAATGTCGTGTATTCACTGGATGTCGATCTGGAAAACATACGCTCAAGTTCACAATTCTACTTTTCAAAGTATTCAACAATCTATGGCAGTTAGTTTTCTATTAAATATTTTCCAGACTTTTCCAATGCCTCTAAGTAGAAGTCACTCATGCACGCATACAAACGTACTGCCGAATCTTTCAAAGTACATGAACAAAGTTCCATATTATTATGAAAGAAAGGTTCATACCATTGGTTTGCTTCCTACTTGGAATCCATCGAGGAATGTGAAAGTAATTATTATTAGTCGAAATTACCAGAATATTTTTATTTTTCTGTCGACTCAGCAGCCAAATGTAACTGAAAAAAGGAGCCGCTGAAATATAATGTTCTAGAACAGTTTTTGAAACGAAATTAAATGGCATTGAGGAGGATATTATATAAAATATATAAATAGGGATTCGAAAAGCCTGGAATATGAGAACGTATCGAATATTCGAATATGTGTTCAGTTTACTTCTGAGACCATTTTGTTATTTCCTTTGTGTTTGTTAGCCTGTCCAAGGAAAACGAAGGATAAGATTATTTTTTATAGCTCTTCAGTGTAAAGGACCATTCGATTCTCAAAACGCATAAAGAGTTGACGCTGACAGCAAATCTCGCTTAAATGTTTACGTTTGCAAGCAAACAACTATATAAACAAGTCGCTAAAAATATTTTCTACCAATGTGAACACTGCATCAATGAAAAGCTCATTTGATCACTAGTATTCACGCTACAAACATAAAGGCAATTTTCATCAGTATACTTAGCCTACTCTTGATCCAAAGCTTAACATAATTTACTACAATGATTAATGACAACTAAATTTACCTTTTCTATAAGGCATGTTATGATTAATTACTAAAATGGAGTTTCCAAATATAAATCACTACTTATAATATTCGAATACGCACCACTACCTATACATTGTTATGCTTAATTAAAATATGCAATCGGTATGAGACAAGCGCCAAATGACCACGGATCCCTTTCGAAACATTATTTTAAGTTTGCATATTTTCACAATCGCAACGACTTTTAGCCTTGAACTTGGCTAACCTTCCAGCAAAAACCAAAAATATCACAACCACATGGGAAATTGCTGTGAAATGGTTTGTCTTCACGGATTATTGATGTGTATTATCTTATCTACATGGGAATAGTAGATTGGGTACTTCTATACTATTGTAAACCATTTCATATCTTACATAAGGAATCTAAATCAATTGTCCTTGGAACATGTTGCACCTGCGACTCACTAACTAAATGCATTGTTGGAGGTGCAGCGCTTTCTCTTTAGAAGCCAGTTTCACCTTTGATGGTATTTATAATTCATCAATCAACCGCTAATCAAAGAGCTACTGAAGGATGCGATGTTTTCTCAAGGTTTTGAGCTAGCTCAAGCGTTCAAGGCTTGCATTTAGTAAGATTTTGAAGCTGACTTTCCTGAATAGTTAACTAGTATATATCAAACGACTGAGTTATGCTGCTAAGCTATTCATGCATGTATTTTTTACATTTAACAGGTATAACCTTTTTAAGGCCAAATGCCAGTTGGATGCCGTTATCCATTATGGAAGCAATTTAGTGCAAAGTATTACAATCAAATATATTTTTTTAAACATGAAAATGGATTGTGCACAAAAAGCTTTGCAGATAACTCAGATCATTATTACGCGAGTGCATAAATATTTGCACACTGAGCATATTTTTGTAAGCCCATGGTTTGCTCCAAGCAATTCCATATACATCTCAGGAGCAGTATTAAAAAAACCAATTTAAATTTATGCAAATTTGTAAATCATATTCATATTTTTTGTCCGAGAGAAATAACATATTTTTTAATGAAGTGTGACTATTTTCTGTAATGTGGCAATTTATTCCCTTACTGACGGTTTTGAGCTAGGGCTTTAAAAGAGAAAGGTCTTCATGTATGTACTAGTAACGTGATTTTTGTGTTTATGTAGCATTTTTTCGAGTTATTAGGTAGAAAGACCACATTGTCTCATTAGCATTTAGCATTGTTATGAAGTAAACTTTAATTTAATTTAAGCTAAAGCTCCAATAGCTTTCAACATGTCAGAATAAAAATATTTTCAACATATGGTTATAAATTGAGCTAGTACGCTAAATCATACAAAGCGTGGGAGTTGAAAAAGTCGAAGGTACAGACACAGCAGCTCATACAACCTCACACGACCATAAACAGTTTGTTACTGAGCCAGTCGGAATGCTAACATCAGGGGAAATACAAGAGCAGGTGAGAAGGGAGCGATAAGGAATATGAACGACTAACAATAATAAATTCAATGAAACCTAAGCGAAAATTTATGCCTTACACTATATTTTTAGCAATGCTTTCCTTTTTATTGCGGTTGTTGAACGAATATTGCCGCTTAAAAGGCTGGATAAATGATAAATGACTGTACACCCTGGGCATCAGTACTTGCCGAAATGTGCAGGCACTAATGATTGCTATCATTGTACAGAAAACTCTTAAATACATAAAGCCTTGAATATTCAAATCCAATTCTTGGCTTCCTTTTTTTCAAATATTTTGGTGCTAAATGCTAACGGTTGAGAATAGATCTAAAAGTGAAAATTACAGAGCACAAAAATACAGATCTTCCACAAATTATTTATTTGATCTAAGGATGAGTAACTCCATTTATAATTTTGAATGAAGTTGGGCTTTTATTTTTTTTGATTAGCAAGCTCGTTTATTTCCAATTATTTAAAAATGCCTATCAAGATGTAGCTTATACTACGAAACATATGACGGGATGAACGGCAGATTGCTATCTCATTTTGATTACTTTTTGGCTACTCATCTACCATCGCATGCTGTTACTAATTGTTTTTTGAAATAAATGGTCAATATATCATTTTTAGCACTCTTTACATGCCATGTCTGCACATTTGTCCTTTTGCCCTTAGTCATGGTCACGATCAGTTCACACACGGGTTTACCTTTCTGACATTTAAGCTCATTATATTTTAATGCTGATTAGTATTATACCATATAAGCTAGGAAATTTTTTAAAGCTGAATTTTAGAAAACTATAAAATTAAGGTCTAAATACGTTTGGAATAAATCTCAAATTTTATTACTCATTTTACTAATTCCAAGTCCTATCTTTTAAATAAACAAATACACAAAATCACTCTAAACAAGCTGGTAGAGATTTAAATATATAATAAACAGAAAGACAGAAATCTAAGAGTGCTTGATCAAAACCCAAACAAAATCTGCGAAGAAGCAAACTGTTGAAAATATCATATCGCATACTTTCATTCTAGTGTTTATAATTTCTGATACTGTCAAGATGTTTGGTTTGTCTCGTAGACCAACTAGGGATTACACATGTGTATATTTGATTATTGTCGGTATGAGTCTTGATACAAAAGGTCTTTCTTGGTTAACAAACACAAATCATCTTGCATATCAAGCAGAAACATCTAAAGACCTACCAGCAGCCATCAATTCAATGTCTGGATGTGCAATTAGAGTATTTAACTTTATCGGTATTGATTACAAGGGCTCATATCTGAATGCCCCAATTATACTACTGAGATATTACAAACTTCCATCTCTAGATTGGTGGATTTTAATACCAGAAGAGATAGACCAAAGAAACTAAACCGCCATCTCTCTTTATTTGACAGATGATACAAACCGTTCCCCACGTGATCTGTACGATACGTCAAATACTTCACCTGACATTTCCTTCAAAAATGGAATTTGTGAGGCAAAAGTATATTTGTATCCTCCAAATGTATCCTCAGCACGTTTTTTATATTTTGCGAGCGATGAAGATATATTCCTGAACGATCCACAACTGATGCAAATAGCTTTAATTCTAATCAGCACAGATGGCGAACTGATTATTTTTCTTCAACCTTAAAAGTTTATCTGCTTGTGTGTCAGAAAATTGATGACAGTGTATTAGATGCATTGTCAAATACCATTCAAGTATATCCCACGTATTCACAATTCCACCCTACTTTGCTCATTTGGGAGACAATAAAAAATAATTTTTACTATCGCTGCGACTATTGTAACAAATGTGCACCATACCAGAGTATAAGAATTGAAAAATTACCATCTACAAAATTTGAACTCGACGAAATATTAGATTTGCAACAAAATCATCCACCGCCATTCTTTAGCAATGTGCTTAGTTCTTACAATCATCGTGATCAAATTATTGACCAAGGATTCTACAAAAATCGATTAAATATTATGCAAAGCAGTCGGCTTATGGATATCACAAAGCTTTCATCTTTTCAATTTGATTTGGAAATACATCTAACGGCGTTGCTAGCTCCAGATAATGCAACTATAGAAGTAACAAATATATTTTTACGAGAAAAGAAGTACTGGAAACAAATTGAGCTGAATGAGTGTACAGAAAATAATGGAAAGGTTTGGTATGCTGCAGCATCCCGACCCGGGTTTAAAAGGTTCACAGGCTCAGCATATTTAGCATTTCCAGTAAAACAGCTAATTCTGAGAAAAGATCGTTTGCGATTCATAAGTTGTCACCGCGAGGAAATATCTTGGATTCATAATCTCAGGGAATTGGCAGTTGCCCTTGATTTGGCTACATGGTGTATTCTTACCATAACAATTGTAGTATATTGGCTATTTAGTTGCCTATTCCATAAGATTTACGCGTGGGTATGCAAATCTAAAGAAATTCCACAGAGACAGTTGTTTGATGTGGGATTTCAACTCTCTTCAAGTCTCGTAGATCAGTCAGTAGGATTGTTTCAAAACCCAAATTTGATACAGAACAGTATTGCATGGTGGGCATTTATATTTCTCGCCATTATGTTATCTACGCTTAGTAATCTCTATAAAGGGGAAAACATTACCAGTCTGACAGTTCCACCACCATTAGTGGCTTTTGATACGTTTGAGTTGCTCGTAAGAAACAAATTTGATGTGTATACTCTCCCACATCAGGTAGGTGGAGGTGATGAATTAATGCTCCCACAAGATGCAGAACAAGAACGGGAGTTTTTACAAAGTAATGATCACGAGGCATTTCCGGTGGTTTCTCAATTATGGTATTTTATTAATTTGCAATGGTCCAAATCCTGGAAGACACTTGATCAATTTTTGAATGATAAATCGCTTCGAGTGTCAGACTATTTTAAAAATTCAAAATTGTTTCCATCGTGGCCATCTGCTACAGGTCTTGGTAACGATTTTCCATTTGAGCAGCTTGTCAGTCCGCATCTGAAAAAGTGTGACCACTCGGCTGTAATACTTGAAGAGAAAGTAGCGAGGATTGTTTACACAAATTTCAGTGTCTCTGGGGCACCAGTTTTTATGGGAAAAGATGTAATATTTGAGCATTTCAAAGGGTTAAGTTTGTTTGGACATTTCGATAAGAAGACCATCTCGAGAATAAACTTATTTGGGGAAAGTGGTATCGTGGATTGGTGGAGAAAATATTTTGCTAACTCACTTGATCTATTTGCCTATTTAAAACATGTGCAGAATAATGGCACTTATGCTAGCAAAATTGACTCTGGTGAGACTGGTGGTCATAATATTATGGGTTTGGCTATTATTCCCTGTATTGGTCTATCAGCTGCAATGATAATATTTATTGTGCTGGAAAATGGAATAAACATACGCACAGCTTTTGGAAATGGTTCCCTCTCATATTGTGGGTTTGTGAACCGAAATACAACTCTAGAGACAGTAAAAACTACACCTGTACTGCAAGTTGTGGAATAGGATTTTTTTAGCTGAATATACTCATCTCAGCAAGATATATATCAACCTCTCTGTTTAGTCTTTATTTTAAGTGTGCTATTGTTCTTGTATTGTGAACACAAATCTTCTTTTGGATTGACAAAGGCAATATTTATGCATCTTAAAATTGACGGCAAGACACTGATGCCTGAGCATTGGTAAAACCACACAATAACGTATCATAATTGATGATTGAAAGAAAAATTTCTTTAAAAACATTAATGGAAATTAACATGATTTTGACTTTACTGTGTTAATGTATGTATGTATATTATATCCACTAGTTAAACATTATTACGTGTAACTTATAATGTTTCAGAGTCTAAATCACTTGTCTAGGACAAAACTCGAGATGACACAAAATTGTTGGGTACACAAAACGCGTTCGAAAATGTTAAATTTATGTCAAGAAAATAAACTTTTTATTACTTGAATAAAGATTACCAAACTACTATATCTGTATTATAGACCGTAATTACTATAAAGACTCTTTCTTATTTTATCATATAATAAATCGTGGTAAACCACGAGGGAATCACGTAGATGAATCGGTACATTTAAGTGACGAACTCTGACGAAAGGAAGTCAAGTGACGAAATTTG
>JAQIXX010007565.1:0-10643 GCA_034700605.1 Willowsia nigromaculata | reverse complement strand
CAGAGCAGAGCAACGAAATCCTTGCTTGGCAGCTGTGTTGTTTTCCTTCTTGTTTCACTTTGTCAGCCAGACAGCAGCAGTTTTCTGTTGTTTTCGTAGAGGTGCTTCTGCTGCCATAACATACCATTACACTGCATTCAATCCAATTGTGCAAAACAGAATCAGCTAATGAGCATGAAAGTATATCTTCCACCTCTACTTCACTTCTTCTTGCCATTGATCACCAGCACACAATCCCTCATTGAGAACACAAGGTGTGATATTTTTTAACTGTTCATAATCATTTATTTAATTCATCATACATTCCACGTCTATCTGCTGTTATGTAAGTACCTGCACTTGTGATTGTGACTTTAGTTAATGAAACAGGTAAGATACTTGTGTGCTCGTTAATTAGCAATTTTGATATCTTTCTATGCCCTCCTGTATGACGTGTACTTTTAATGATTGCCTTTTTTGGAACTTTACAGGACAGGTGCAACAGATCTGATTATTCTCTGCTGAGTATCTTTGATCTTAGGAAACAGGTATGACGTGTGATAAATGAATGCTAAGAATATATTCGTATATTTTGAATCTAAATTCATCCGATTTGTAAATAGTCGATAAAAATTAATTATTGTATTGTTGTAGGTATTTTACTTCACACTTGGAGAAATTGAGCGAGAGGGGCTGCTGCTGATTTTGATGAATTCATCATCAGGCTAATCTGGAGGAGATAGGATGCTAAATACAGAATGCCGGGAGAATCTTCTTAGAACTGTTTCAAAAAATGGAAAAGAGATTTGTGGCGATAAATTGCTTTTGTGTTTGCGTGAAAACTGAAGGAGAGAGTTCTGATAGCACTTTGCATTTGGACAGCACTCTCTTTGAAGCGAAATTGACACAGGAGATTTCCCAGTATGGCAGGTGTAGCAGAAATTGAGTTCAACAAGTGTAGAAACGGCCAGTTAACCGAAATGTGGATGGAGGATGATGGCTATACAGAGATTTCGCAGTTGCCGCCGGAAGTTTTGAAAGCAATTGAACAAGTTCTCCCCAGTGATGACCCCTTAGATCAGTCTGAATTCGATGTGGTGGCGCACATCAACACGCTGTTTCCAACTGAGCAGTCCTTGGCATCGTTAAATGATGTCATTCAAACGGTAGAGCAAGATATTTTTAAGGCGGACCAGGAAATCCGTGAATTTGTTCGTCATCAAACGGGGAAAGGTGGCCAAGATGGGATCACTGCGTTAACTCGGGCACAGGCTTCCATTGAAGCCCTAGTCACCAAAGTGTTGGATATGAAAGGGAGGGCGGAGCAAAGTGAAGCTGCAGTTCGTGATATGACAAGGGATATAAGGCAGTTGGATACCGCAAAGCGAAATCTTACTTCAGCAATCACAACTTTAAACCACTTGAACATGCTTGTTTCCGGTGTGGACACTCTCCACACTCTGGTGAAGACAAGGCAGTATGGAGATGTTGCAAACTTGTTGCAAGGTGTGGCCAACGTCGTTGAACATTTCGACAACTATCATAACATTCCGCAAATCGCACAGATAGCTCAGAAAGTGAAGGACATTAAAAAGGAGTTGGGTGACCAGATAAGTTTAGAATTCAGAGAATCCTTCTCCTCTACAGCTGGAAGTCTCCATGTAAAGCAAATGAGTGAGGCGTGCTTGGTTTTGGACGTTTTAGAACCTCACGTAAAACATGACCTTCTCCAGTGGTTCATTTCAATCCAGCTCAAGGAGTACGGTGTGCTTTTCGACGAAAACGAAGACCTCGCTTGGCTGGATAAGGTTGACAAAAGGTACGCTTGGCTAAAGAAGCACCTGATCCAGTTTGAGGAGCGGTATGGAGCCATATTCCCCCAACATTGGGATGTTTCTCAACGAATTACAATGCAGTTTTGCCACCAGACCCGACAAGATCTTTCAAAAGTGATGATCAAAAGGCGTCATGAAATAGATGTTAAACTTTTATTAAGTGCTATTCAGAAAACCTGTTCTTTTGAAAATCTTCTGTTTCTCCGATTTGGTGGCCAAGCGTTAGAGGATGCTGGCGATGCTACCAATCCATTCCTTTCTCCTGTGACTGACGATGATGAAAAGAATCCATTCCTTCAAAGTGGCAGCAACTTGAACAATGCGAACAACAATGCAGGAGCCGGTAAAGACACATCTGCGCCGCCGCCACCAAGGAAAATAATTCAAAACAAGTTTCAAAGGATAATCACGCAGTGCTTCGATCCATTTTTGTATATTTATGTGGAGAGCCAGGACAAAAACTTGACTGAACTCGTAGATAAATTTGTAGCTGATTTAAGAATCAATGGATTTCCCTCCCCTCAATCATCAGATGCGGCAGGTGTCGTTTTAGCAAACTGCGCGGACTTGTTTGTGTTTTATAAAAAGTGTTTGGTGCAATGCACACAGCTAAGCTGTGGAGAACCTTTGTTAAATTTAGGATTTGTTTTTATCAAACGCTTACGTGACTACTGTAATAAAATTTTGCAAGCAAATCTTCCGAAAGGAGGAACTCAAACTACACACTTGACATCTGTATCCAATATCACTCGAGAGTTGAGAGATCTTAATACAACTGGTCTTATCCAAAATTTTCAATCATTTTTGAAGGAAGGGGAGGTTATCCGGTTCACTTCTCAAGAGTTGTATCGAATCGCTTGCATTATGACTACTGCGGAATACTGTGTGGAGACCACGCAACAATTGGAGGAGAAGCTCAAGGAAAAACTAGGACCACTTGCTAGCAAACTAACGATGGACCATGAAAGGTCTATGTTTGTGGAGGTTATTGAAACATGCGTCTCCCTTTTGGTTCAAGATTTGGATGCAGCTTGTGAGCCCCTTTTTACGGCCATTACAAAGGTAAGATGTAATACTACTATAATGTAATAATAATTTGATCAATAAGTGACCTATTATTTCTAAGAATTACTTGAGAACTTTCATTATCGCTAATTTTCAGATTACTTGGCAATCAATCGATAAGGTTGGCGACCAGAGTCCGTATGTGTCAGCGATGATATCTCAGTGGAAAACCACTGTTCCTACTCTGAGGGATTACCTCGCAACGTCCAGAAAATATTTTGTTATATTTTGTCAGCAATTTGCAAAGTAATTAAAATCTAGAAATCGTCATTATAAGCTAAGGAAGGGGGTGATCATGTCATGTGTGTACGAACTATATTTCATGTTTCAGATTGTTTATGGAGAAATACATCTCAACACTGCAAAAGTGTAAAGGAATCAACAAACTTGGTGCTCAGCAGCTACTTTTAGATACACAGATTTTAAAGTCAGCGTTGCTCGATCTACCATCGATAGGGTTAACTGTTAAACGAAAACCACCTGACAAGTAAGTGCAAAAGCTTGTAGTAAATTGAGGGCTGTACTATAATTGTTCAAACGGTTCTAACAAAGTTCATTGTTACTAAACCCTAACAGATACAGTAAACTCATCGTACGAGAAATGGGCAGGACGGAAATGATACTAAAAGTGACCATGGCTCCCGTTGAACAGATTCCGTCGTTTGTGGATCAAGTAACTAAATTAGTTCCAGACTGTGGCTACAATGAATTCTCCAAAATTTTGGACATGAAGGGCTACAAACGAACGGAACAGGGTCCCTTGCTTGAACTATTTAAAACGAAGACTTCAGGAATATATCATAGTCAGTTTCAAGAAATGGAGTCTCCAGAAACAAATGTTGAATCAAGTAGAATTAAAAAACTCGAAAAACTAATCAAGAAACGGTTGTAAAAATCGATAGACAGAAATACAAATTGGAAATACATTTGCGTATTATTACTACTTTTATCATGCAACTTAACAAAAATTATTGCTGAGTTGTCTTGTATGCGAGAAATCCTTAAAATTCAGAAAGATGTTTCCTAAAAATCTGTAAAATAAATTAACTACTGTAAAATTAACTACCACAATTACAATCCTTTTTAATTCGTACGTAACATGTAGTCATGTAAAGTAGCTTAGATATTCTACAACGGTTTAGACTAACGTTTGTTAAATGTCCATCGTGAGTGATATTTTTATTCTGCAACAAAAAATCTAAATCTTGAATTGTAGCACGATTGTGTGAATATTTACTGTTTTGTATCTTATATATAATTTATTGCATGAAATGAATCAACTTGTCCGTGAATTCGAGAGATAGTTAAATAAATAGTATTTTTGAATATCACAACAACAGATTATGAAACAAATCAAACATCATTTTATTCACTAAAATGAATAAGAAGTGAGTTAGTTACGAATACGAAAAAACATTTATTTTTTTCTCAATAGTTCCGTTAAAGTTCATCATGATTGACAATAACACGGCAAACGGCGCATCACAGACCATTGTCCTCTTGTTACAAAACTTTAAAATGATTGCTACTACAATAATATTACTTTCTTTGTTTTTGTGTTCTTACTTCTAAAACGTTTACGCTGAAATTTAATTACAAATTCTGCAAAATATTCTTGGGTAGTATTTATTATTTTGGTACAGTTATGGTACAATAATGAAATTGAATACTTAGGTAATTCTCACACGTAAGTGATAAGAATAAATATATTTTTATCAGATTATCAGTCGATTGTTGTATGCCGCCGTTTAATTACTGAAACTACCATTACAATGTTTATGCGTTTGATACTTGGCATTTTGGTAGGGATTGAGTGTAGTCTTTTATCCCCGAAAAAGTTTGCGATTATTTCGATAATATCTAACAATAGATCTTTTAAAATGAAATGATTGTGTACACAAATGATTTTGAAATAATGATGAGAGTAATGTTGTTGACGTTAGTTTCAGGTAATAGAATAATATTGAGTGAGCTCTAGAAGAACACTATTCCCGATAAATTATGTGCGTATCCCCAGATCCCATGGTTACACTTGTTACTTCATTCACTATCATGGCTGCAACCTGCCACGCTAACTCCTCTTTCGCCTGTCAAATTAAAGTTAACATAACGTATAGTAACTACATTAACTTCATTTTGATTCCCTAAAGTTCTTTAAATGAATTACCTTCTCCTTTTCATCATAATTTACAAGTTTTTTCACCGTTTTGGCAATGCTTGATTCTACATGTAAAACAATAATCGGTTATTAAAATACATTCAAAAGTGTGTTGTGTCGTGTGGCTGACTTTTAAGAGTGGTAGTGACCTACCTTTACCTTGCTTAACAAACTCTAAATCAGCGTCGGCCTCAAATTTTCCAAGAGCAGTAACCCGTCCCAAGCTCAATCTACTAACAATAAAAAATCAATGTTATCAATGTTATAGTTACTAGTCATTCATTTCGGTAGTAGCATTATTGTGAAACAGAACAATGGACAAGTTTGGAAGTGAAGTGATCACAACCATACCTTTTTCTTTGAGGGGGTGGACTAGATATAGAAGCCCCGTTACTTCTGTGAGATGTTGATGTTGTAGATGTTGTACTGCTTATGCTTCCAGAATCTGCACCAAAACAGAAGTTACATATTAGCGTAAAGTTATATTTCTAATCATAGATTTTGATTAGTATAATTAATATGCAACAATCATCCCTACCTAAGTTGCCCTGAGGGGATTTCGCCGAGCTCAAAGATCCAATAAGGTCAGAAAGGAATGCCAAATATAGCGATGATTTAAAGAAGCCGTCAAGACATGTTACTTGTAAATAAGCAAAGGCCTCAACACTGGCTCTATCAAAACAATGAGCAATTTCATCTTTCGAGCAAATAAGTCGTTCGACATCGCTCCTAACTTCATCCCGTATTCCTAATGGATGTGGAGCCTGCAGTGAAATGTACCTGTTCATAACAATAAGAATCCCCACCAAGTGAAACAAATGATTTTTTTAAACCCATTAAAATTATGTTTTGATACTTATAATACGTTGATAGCTTACTTTTCATATAGCACCATTGCGTCACTTTCGGCAATTTTAAAATCTATAGTAGTTTCTTCAGCTTTGAATTGTTCGGAAAAGTTTAGGGCTGCCATTAAAAACTCAAGCACCTCTCGCTTCTCTTCTTGGTCCACAAACTGCAAAAATGTAACCATAGATGAGCATAATAATTCAAAGAAACAATTCAGTATTTGAATGCAATAGATTTAAAAAGTTATTTTACATACTTCCATGAAATAAAATAAGACATTTTGATTGAGAAGAATGTCCAATAGTGTAACAGTCTCGCAGTTCGTGAACATGTCCACTTGACATTTTATGTGGAATTTACTTTCCAAATATCGAGGTAAATACCTAGAAAAAGTGAATGAAAAGTTAACATCCTATGTCTACATCTTTGAATTAATATTAAGTTGCATGTAAGCTTTAAATGTTCTAAGGTAAATGATAAATGATTGACGTACTGAGTTTGCAATACATCGTAGAGTCGAGCGTGAACAGTTTTAATCCACGATAAGCAGTCTTTTTCATCTTCATTTAAATTCCCGTCGACCATGTTTGTCACCTCAATGCTTGACATGACAGGAGTGCATGTCTCAATTTGAGATTTCAGTTTTAAAGCTTCATTTTCGACTTTACTGCAGTCGAAATGTTCGTTAAGAAAGTTGGAAATCTTATCCCACATTAAAAACAGATCTTCAACACCTTCGTGGCGCAAGAAGGCACTAAAATAACTACTAGCCCAAGTCTTAATTTCAGCTACGGTGGAAGCACTTCGTCGATTAGACTTGCCCAGTGAGTCTGCTATGAGATCTGGCGGAGGTACAAAGTTGTGCAAAGGGGGGATTGGCTGTACAAAGGATTTATTAGACACCGGTGAGGTAATGTTGACAATTCCTGAAATCAAGTTAAAAATAGTCAATCTCAGTTTAAGTAAGTGTTAGTTACAATCTTCCCATTCTCATTTAATGCAGAAGCTAATTATTCGAAACAAGTAATATAACTCACCATTTTGTGGATTTGTGTTCTGCTTGCTTTCAGCGTTTCGGAGAAAAAGTTTACGTTTAAAAAATGGCATTTTAGCACCGGTTTGTAATCATGTCAATTCAAATATACGGAGTGAATTCTCATTACGAAAAATATGCGAAAAGGTATTTGAGATTCCGTTAAAAAGCAGACTGGTGGTTCAAGCAACGCATCGCCTTCAATCTGTAGTAACCTTTACGAAACCATAAAAAAAGAAATAAATTTTACCATTACAACATATTCAGATTATCTTCTACACATTATGCAATACTAGTCCATTATTTGGATGCATGAATGTCATTTTCATTGCCATTAGAACAATGGCCGATTTTGCGTAAAACTGCCAACTTTCATATTTGATTGAGCAATAACTAGACCATAGTTCTTAATGAAATAGCAAATCAATCATGACAAGCTTTTTTAAGTATGGGTTTGATACAGATCCATAACCGTTACTTTCTTTCAATTTATAATTAGAGTATTCTAAAAATTTAGATTAATTACCTTCATGAAATCCGAGAAATAAATAAAGCAGTAAGAAGCCAAAACACGAATAATTTGATCGACAGTTAAATTGTGTGGTTGAATTCCTGATTTGTGTTCCGAATGTAGTATGTACAATGGCCAGAATTAAGTGTGCTACATCTCAAAAACAACTAGAAAGAATCCATTTGTGACGAATCTTGAATATTATGTGCCGTTTATCAGTGAACCAAAACACAAAGCATATGGACAACGAAGAACTAGTGACAATTTCAAAAAGTAATACTCTATACCGTCCACTCAATATCCTCCATTTAAAGTTTACGAAAATACGAATCCCACTCAAAAAATGAAATTACAGTCAAAAGTACTAAAACTGATTTAGTCCATAACTGAAAACCGTATTGCAAATGACAGTTGCAATTAAAACAATTAAAATTTTCACCCGTTCCCCTTCATGCTAAAAAACTGCTCACAGAGTCACGGTTGACCTCTAAAGATTAACACTTTCAGTTTCTCTCAATCGCACACATATCCCCTCTCACTGATTTCTCGCAAGCGCACCACCAAGCACAGACAACTGTTTGGCCAGTATTGACCCCGAGTTTAGCATCCTGCGTCGTGTCATGTCAGATTAGATTAGTGTAATGTTCACTTAATGGATATATATGACTTGTGAATTTTGCACAGAGCTCCCGTGATTTGATAATGATAATAAAAAATATTAAGGGCAAGAAATGATGTTGTGTGTTATGTGTGGAGTGAGTGGAGTCAGTGTCTCTCTCAAACACCTCGACCAAGAATCTTGTTTTTTAAGCGAACTTCTCTCTCTAAAAATGTGTGAGAGAGAGAGTCAAGTTACCTTACATTCCTCTCTGCGCTGCTCTTCCGTTCTTCGCAATGTAACGGTAAAAATACATTGTACCATTCATCGACAACAATCGCGATCGCAACATTGCAAAGTGCAGAGAAACCACTAAACAGATGATTTGGATGCGCCTTCTGTGTCAAATAAATATCTTTCTAGTACGCTTTGTAAATACGCTGCAGGTACACATCTTCTTCTTTCGCGTAAACTTTGTTCTATCTTCTTATATGACGCTTACGACAACATAGACATTGTGTGCCTGCCTGCCGTTCCTGCTTTGCATGCAGAATGCATGTCTTCTTGTTTATGTTGCAAACTAAACTACTTTTCAAGAAGAAAGATTCACATTATGTACATCAAGTTGTTTGGATCATGAAAGGTGCCGCTTTGACTTGCTACGCTGCGCAGTATTCTGTTATCGAGGCGAAAGGGTTTTTAATATGGTTCGGCTTATCGATGTCTCGAAATATTCGTGTTAATGATGCATTGTAGTTCAGTTCGACGAAATTGTAGAAGCAATTAAAATTGGTGGAGAGATATATAGACTCTACGGATGAAGCCCCAAAAAATCATTTCAATAATAACTGGTAGTAAAAGTTATCTTGATTTAATCTATATATATGCAATAAACAGAGAGCTATAAAAGCAAGGATATGATACTGAGGGAATAATATGTGTGAATAGGCGATGCTTAGCGCTGCGCTGTTATAGAATAGCTATATATAGGGATTTAGACCTATCGGGAATCGGAACGAAAGAGTGCCATGCCATGTAACGTCTAATTATATAAAACAAGGAGAAACGTGACAACAACTTGATTAATTATTGCTCTGCGTGTCTCTGATTATAGACTGCTGAATACGTGTCAATAGACATGTTTTAATTTTGGAGTTCAATAGATGTTTGAATATTGACATCTTAAAATTAAAGATGCCATTGGAGATTAAAGCTACGCTCTACTTAGTCATGTACCTACAATTCTTGTGTTTCTTAAATTAAATGAGTAAACCGAAGCACTACATGTTTTCCTAACCGTCAGCGATTCTTTCGTTCCATTATGTATGTTTTTTGGCATTTTAATTTTCATCGAATTGGTCATGGCCCCTTACGAATGAAGTTACAAAGATGACACAACATGAAACACTACCTACTATACTATAAATTTTAATGGTTATGGTTCATCATTGTATGTTGTACTAAACTATTAGTATTAGTACAGTTTGTCATGTCGCCAATGCTTGTAATTTCATTTATTAAAAATAAAGTAAATACACATCTTGAAAAAAATTCAAATTGCAAAACAAAACTGAGATGAATTCTTTCGAAGTGGAATATTTTATTGCTTGCGTGCTAAAAAATACAGAGTTTGTTGCATATAGCTTTACTATTAGTGTGTATCAAGATGATGTTTTCAAATGGAAATAGGGTTCTTTCTTACATGACAAATTTAATACGTTACTAATTGGCAGGTCGCAGGTGATTTACTAATAAGTTACCCCGCAAAGTTTTTACACAAGAAATTTTGTATTTGAAGCATTTTAAGGCAATACATTCGTTCAAAGAGGAACTAAAATCCAATATATCCATACCGTAGGCCATAACATAATAAACAGACTCCGTATACATAATACAAAGTATTTGACGCGTGTGTTGTACTTGAAAATACAACTTTATATAAGTAATTGTGTGATAAATGTTCAACGTTTGATGTTACTTTTAAACTCCTTTTCACAAAACTCTTCTTTCAAAAACTTCACCATGAACAAACATCAAACACTACACACCCAGTCATTGGGTTTACAGTAGCGTTATCATAAGTAAGACAGAATCTTACACGTTCATATGAAGAATTAATTAACAATTGTGCTGTAGTAGTAATAAAACAGCACAACACCTTAACCTCAGCATCCTGTCTTCAAAGCGCTAGCACCGGAGGACTTTGTAATATGTAAAGTAGTAAACGTCTGTAAATAGAATGTATAAAATCATTAAAAATAGCACAACATCAAGTCTTTACAAATTACTACGAAACGGACAAATGAATATCTTTTGTACTTCTGCGCATGTGGGATGAATTCCGATTGTGGAGTCGAAATCATCCTTTGTTGCTCCTAATTTGATACCCAAAGCAAATCCTTGAGTTATCTCACCGGCATTTGGTCCTAAATAGTGGAAACCCACCACACGCTCCTGTAATAACAAAAGAATCAATCCATCTTGAATACAAGAGTTACGACGATTTTAAATATTCATCTAATCAGAAACTGGTGTTGTTACGTACATTCTCAGATTTGACGCAAACAAGTTTACAGTATGACTTATTCTCATCACGCTTAGGAAGAGATGCTTCC
>JAQIXX010007564.1:0-10644 GCA_034700605.1 Willowsia nigromaculata | reverse complement strand
GTACTATAAGAAACAACGAAATAAATAATAACTTTTGTGAGAAATCTGTCACTACAGACGTCATCGATCCACATTCCATATAGTAATATTATTATGCTCATATAAATCATAAAGTATCACACTATTGTATTAAAATCCAAAAATAGTATCAATTAGATGGATGACGCGTAACACTAAAGAATAAACTTATTTCCATTTAGTTTGGATTTGTTGCAAAATGAGCTTCAGCAAGTTTCTCATTTTCCGATCTGTCATGATGCATAAAATTTTGTGAATTCTTTAGTTGGAACTCTTGATGTGTAAATAAATTTCTAAAGTTGTTTGCATGCTCAAAATAGACAACCGGATAAATAATTCCAAAACTTTATAAATCATCATATGGAATTGCAACTCCCGTGCTTTATACTACTATAATAACTCATTTTCATTATCATTTACCTATGATTAGTAGTACATACACGATTGCTTTCACAATAAAGGATATTGGAAACGAAATTTCTCCTCCTACAAATGCTAAATGCATGAATTTAATTAAAATAACATGGTTACAAGGATCTAGGAGCACATTTTGATACTGTTTTTCTCGTTTCTTTTTTACAAGCTGTAACATAAGTGCACGAGGTTCAAAATAATATTTATTGGAATACATTGACTATTACCTCTGCCAATAAAAGTCTTGAATTTCAGAGTCATGAATTTATTTACAAATGCGTTGAATATCGAAATTTGTTTTCTTTCCTTATTTGCTTTCTCTTTCATCTCTTCATAATATTTTATTTGTTTACTTTATTCTACATCATGATCATTGCCGGCAGCAGCAGTAGTACCATAATATCCTATACAAGTCTCCCAAAATTCTCTCAATCCACGCTCCACCACTTTCCCTGGATTGACTTGTGTGTGGTAGTAATGAGAATTGACTGCGCTTTCGTACCTTAGCTTCGTCTTGCAAATCCAGTTGATGGAAACGTCAACTGACATAAATAAGGTTTAGCTGTTGTAAGAAGGAACGTTGCAAATCACCATAAGCCTTTGTTATTCCGTGTTCCAGTAACAACATTATGTCAAAAACCCTGTCCTTTTGGAGAAACGCGAGTGACTCCACTAGATGAAACGAAGATAGCTCACGGAGGGAAAAGGAGCCGTGAGTACAAGCAATTTATTCGTGAGTGGGAGGCAATACAGACACAAGTTGACGTTGGGAAACACGGCGCTGCCGACATAACATTCTACTCACACTTAAGCTAAAAGTAATACAAGGGAACCAATCAAAATCACAGCTTAACATCGTCTTATTATGTATTAAGGCTTGCTTATTATGTATGCAAAAATCCATTCCCGGAATACGTAACGCCTACATAATATTATAACATGGAGAAAGGGTTCATGTCATATTGAATAACTCATCGTCAGAAAAACAAGTTAACAAGTAGCTGCTCAAGTGGTTATAGAATTTCAACGGAGGGAAATGGGAAAGTTAAGTTTGACTTTTCGCTGAATGGGAAGTTGTTGGAGGCAGCTAAATTGGATGGTTTATTATTGACGTCGTTGTCGACAAAAAACTGGTTTGTAATACATATCATTACAATGTTGTATTTAGTCAAGCAAGCTTATTTTTGTCTGCATCAATCTCTGTGCCTCTTCGTTCTCCTTTGTTTTTATTGGATGTACTCATGATCGAAAATGTACTTCTGAAAAAACTTGTCAATTTTGCTAGTGGGCCTCCCTTGCTGGTAATGTGATGATAAGATTGGCAATTTGATTATAAACTCTTTTGAAGATGATGTAATAATGATACCACTCATGTTTTGGCTATCACATCTTCCGCTTGGTCCAAGCATGATGAAGACTACGAATTGCATTTTCACTGGCCTTGAGAACTAATGTGCTCCAGTGCTTACATTCTGCACTCTTTCATTCCTGCACTCCGTTCAAGAGTGTGTATTTTAAATTACGTATTACTAGTTAATGTTGGTAATGGAAATGATGTTTAAGTATGCATTAGGCACATTTTTACATTCTTCTTAGTCATCGGCATCATTCACTGCCATCACTGCTGCATTGCAATCACTCGGGATCTTGACACAGTAACCTAGAAAAATATGAAATTGTGAAGTGTATTTTAAATGGATAAACAGAAAAACGGCACTTTACAAAGAGAAATAAGAGAATTGTCCTTTTTAAAGCATATAATCATGATCATATTTCTCTACTGACGTTGTAAAGAGGTCTTCTGGAATACTCAGAAATAATTGTGGATGCCATAGCAAGGTTTTGTAACTGTAATCTTTCAAGATGTTATTTATGGCCTTTTTAAGAGCATCTTACTATTTGATATGACAATTGTGTTGATTTTTTTGACTGCGAGAATAGGGGTAAAAAGACTTGCAATGACACCGAGTTTCTATTACAAGTTATATAACAAGTGTCAATTTGCTGATTCGTGAATAACTGAAGTTAAATTTTATCATCTTGAATTTAATCGTAAATCATAAACGACTTTACAGTCGCAGGGTTTCACCTTTCAAGATATTTTGAGTGAGGCGTCCATGACATTACAATTGAACGACACTGTACTCTAATCCGTCCTCCATGAATACACACAGCACAAACTCAGATGACGTTCTTCCAAATATTTGGAAATTTTATGTGAAATACTGAACTACAGCGTCATTGCAGTCAATGCCATGCATATCCACATCGCCTTGATCATTCTTGGGAATAGAAGAGAAGAAAGAAACCCAACTGATGTCTCACTCTTTAATTAAAAATTTGTAAAATGAGGCACAGTCAAACTTGTACGTTGTCAGACTTGATTACAGATTATGAAACTACATGCAATCAAGTGACATGCTAAGAAGACGTCTATGGTAATAATATCTCTTGTGAATTTGCATTAATTCCCCACCACCATGAAAGCCAAGAGCTTATAACCAGAGTCAATATAACGAGCAGAGCAAATGCAATAGTAAGTTATTAAATACATGAGCAAGATTTTGTTAATCCGATTTGAGAAAATGAGTCTCATTGATAATACACGAAACACTCAGAAGGGCATTGTTAAGCCTCAATGTTGTAATCATTTTGTATGCTTTTTCCCTAAAAACGTAATTGACTCATCTCTACTGACTGACGTAATCCCTGATACAGACGAAGAAACGATAGTAGTCCACAAAATATCATGATGATGCCCTTGCTCCACTTGTTTGTGCTTGCCCTTTGTGGGGACCAACTTTTAATCACGGAAGTAGCAGCGCGGCGGTTCTCTCTAGGGCCTTCCTTTGAATGATTACAGCTACAAAAAATAGATAAGAGATTATCCTGACGGCGATGATGAGGTAACGTGAAGACGTGACATAAAGATGTTATTCTTCATTTCAATGATATAATATGTTTATATATAGCCATGAAATGTATCCACAGTTCCACAGATTAGATCCCTGTAAATTTATATGGTTGAGTTCATTAAATCATTCTTTATAGTATTTATTTACACACTACCCCACGGCCATAAACAGTTCTCAACCTCTGTTTAGTAACACCAGTGGATTTTTATTTGTCGTTTGAGAATGATAAATTTGCATCATATATTTTGATTATGGGTCATAACTGAAAAAGTGAATCCAAATCCTAAAGAGTAAATATGGGGATGCTTCAACTCTACTAAATCATGCAGAAAACAACTATTTCCTTTTTAGTCATCTACGATTGCCGGTATGGTGAGCAGTGTTAGAGGAAAGTGTTTAGTTGACAAGGTGATGCATATTTTATTACAATCAAAAAGGGGAACGTGCCGTTTTGCATAACTCAAGTAGCCCCGTGGCATACTTTCCTTTAACCAGCTTTGTGTTGGATTCGTGCAAAAAAGGGAAAGTGAAGGCTGCTATAACAAGCGGAGAAGAAACTCAATATGGAAAATCTCAATTCTATGGGGAAATGTGTGTTGAGAAAATGGAGTTTTCTTTCACATAAATTCATCTTTACATTGCATTACTTGAACACTCACAATCTTGCATTTCTCAAACTACCTATTCATATCCACCATAGTTTTTTACATTGTAAAATGGATACAAACGCGTTTCTCAGGAAGAAAATAATATCCTTCTTGAAATTCCTTTTCTATTTATTATTATCAGGTGGAATGAAAAAATATGATCATGAAAAAAATAGACAGGAGTGGGCGAAAAGAAAGAACTGCAGATTTTTTCCAGCTTTCCATTTTTACCTGATTTCACTAGCCAAACATAATGTTGGCTGGAGTCTATATATATAAATGAATGGTTTACATTTCTTTCCAAAAGATTTCAGCAAGCTACAATAAATACCAGATTTAAGCTACATTCATGTGCACGTCATTTCATTAGCTATATTTTACGACAAAATTGTCCGAATCTAGAAAGAAGGAAAAAGATGCATGTGTGTGCTGTAAAACGATGCTCGCAATTTCCCAGCACAGAATTTCATCCCCGCTTCCTTCAATCTTGTCCATTTACATGGTTTTACTACTAGTATTGTTAAGTACTCGCTACAGCATTTTCCAGCTTTCTCATCACTGCTCCTCCATCCAATGTATGTATATATAGTGCTGCGTAAGTCTTGAGAAAATATTATAAAAGCTGGTTTCTCCGTATTTTTTGTCTCATTTCTCTCTCGTCTCCAATTTTCCTTGATCCAGGAACAAACCATCTTTCTTCTTTTCCACTATTTTCTCTCAAGTTTCTCTGGCAAAAGCCTATACATACAATCTATACCTTGATACTGAATTCGTACATATTATTATGTTGCTATTTCAGTCCTCCTTTTACTTTCCTCGTCTCAGAGAAGACCTACTACAAAGTAAAAATCTCTTGGTAGCATTTTCGACTGGTATGATGACTATGACTACATATATACCACCACCACTATTTGCCATTATTTTTTTTTTCTCCCGAGTAAAGAGTAGTTCTTTTAAAGCTTTCAACAACTTTATTGAAGGCAGGCCAAGGTAGACGAGCAGAGGAATAAAAGGGTAAGAAAATGTAATATGTATGGGAATGGTCACGACTGTCGACGGACGACAGCATCATCATTACCACGATCGACAAAAAAACAGTTGCATTTTTCCTGCTTTCTCGGCCTTCCCTTTTCTCTAAATTTTAAGTATCATGTACACCTATATGAAGCCATATGCTACTTTTAGCTACAATTCTACTTTAATTCTGGACTGACTACGTGGCTCAAATGAAATTGTTTGCCCGCACATACACAATATTTACCATGATGATGATGATGATGCTGCCTGTCCATATCTTTATCATCATCAAGGAAAAACGGAGAAAGGAGTCAATTGGGTGAATGGATATACAGGACGTGAGACATGTTGGATGCTGCTGCTGCTTCTGCTGCAGGTTCTCTTGTAGTTTTTTTTTTATTCACTGGTACCACACACCACACGTTTGATGCTATCATTGCCGTGTGTAGTGTTCCTCTTGTTTTCTTCTTTGTTCTTCCGTCTTACATTTTCTATGCGTTAGATGTTTCGAAAGAAGTGGAAATTCAGCATGTTACTTTTTTACTTTCTCTTTCCCTTCAGTCTGTATCACATTTTTTTAGATACGTGTAGGCATGATGCTGCTTAAAGGTACTAATCCTTTATGTCCTTTCTGATCCACAAAAGACCACACGAAGATCATGACTTTCATTTCCATAGCTTTCAGCATTGAAAACAAGGGAGGACTTTATGCACCTAACTTACATCTCGGTGCGGTGTGAAGGGAAGCGAAAACTTTTCATAAAAATTAACCCGATATCTTTTCATGTGTGAATTATTCAGAGTCTCGCCTCTATGCATAAAATGTAATAAATTTTGAGTGGGCTGAGGGAATTATTTTGCGTGTATTTGGATGTGCGGGAGCTGTGGGGGATTGTATAACGTTCATTTGTTCAAAATAATGAGTGATAATTATGAATAAATAAACAGTGTTCATTTCTTTGAACTCTACATTCCCTATTCATATGCACATGTTAGGTAGCCCGGTTGTGTGTAAAACTGACAACATAAGAAGTGACCTCGGAAATCCGTGCGAACTGCGGGAACCACCGAAGTAATTAATGAAAACTGCAGGTATGTATAATTTGGCGTGGTCGTTGTGGGACAAAGTAGTGTGTGGTCTACTGCGGAAACTTATTAGTTTACCTATATGAGCGCACAATTAGAGAACTAAAAAATATATATTCATACTTACAATAAAAGCATACTAAGAATTCACGTCGGTCTTCACAACCACAAATGCTATAACATTTCAGACTTTTGTTTTGCTCTCCATTGGGGAAATTACTCATCTTGTGAAATTCAAATCTTTTCATGTAAATATGGCTGGAAAACTATATTCGTGACTTTTTCGAAACGCACGTTCAAAGGCACAAGGAATATTGGTCTTTTGTTGCTGTCAGGAAAAGTAAAAGTGGGAGATTTTTAATAAAGTGAAAATAGTGTTTTGTGGCCGCTTGATGAATTCTTTACTTTCAATTTTCAGAGGAAAGCGCATGAGAAAATGCAAATAAAATGCTGAGAACTTTTGTTTAACATCAAAGTTACATATGGAAAGAGCGAGAGTTTAGATGAGAAAAGAGTAATTGCCCAACTTTTCTCATTCGACCAGTCAGTCAGCCAAAAATGATCATTATATATGAACAAACACAGACAACATATACTACTGTCAACGTGACTGATGTCGAGGATGCTGGCTAACTTCTGAGAACACAATCCTTTACCATATTATTTACAATACGAAACTGCCAACATATATTTGCTCTTGGTTTAAAATTAGTTCAAATTTCAAAAACGGCACAATCTTCTAAGGTTTCTAAGCAGTTCCGCCCGCCCAAACATGTACTTTACTTTTTCGTCCTCTAAGCAAACAATGATGCGTTATTAATTTCGCAAACAGTAGCATTATATGCCATACGAAATACCAGAATATATACAATTTTACTTTTTTTTAAACTTAGCCATGCTTCATTTCCATTGAAATCTTTATATTAAAGCATTTATTATGTGAGCCAACACACACACACAAAAATTAAGTTTCTTTGAAAAGTGAAGAATGGCACTAAAAAGCATTGTTGAAAATCTTTTCACATTAAATTACAACGTTTGTCATGAACCAGCATACAAACTTCCATCTTCCCCCACAACCACTTCTGGAGAAGCTACAGAGCCCGGTTTTCACTCCTTCTTCCTCCACTTATCCTTCCATCCACTATTTACTTTGTTTGCACATTTTCCTCAGTAGTTTCTCTCAACCACTTTTAGACTAGTGTGTGGTGGTCGGTTGATTCAAGACGAGGAAACGGAAAGGTAGCGCGATATGGCCTGGCAGGGAGAAGCATCATCAGATTGAGCTTATTTTCATCGCCAAAGGAAAAGAAACGACTACTCTAAGCTTGTACTATTTAATTCATTACATTTGTTATTCAGAAAGAACGAGAGGCAGAGACTTCGAGAATCCGAATATCCTCTTGGAGATCAAGGATCATATAAGTAGCATTCAAGTGTTCTCCCTTTTCAAACTTTTTCCATCCTTCAAGAGTGCAAGTGGAAGCAGGACGGATTGATGATTTTTTGAGCGTTTCAGGAGAAAAACTTGTGCTTGTTCCTCATTTTTTTTGTATCTGTTTTCTCTCTGCAAATTCCCTGAAAACCCTGCAATCGTGTAAATACCATCAGAGCGTCTCAAGTTATTTTTTCCATTCCCACTGGACACTTTCAGATCCAGTTGGAATGGTAAGAATGGAGAAATAAAATTCAAGATATGTACATACACAAGCTCTTTACACACTTATAACAGCAGAAAAGAAGAAGCAGCAGCAAAATCACATCATCATCATCATTATCGTCATAATTCCTTCTTAAAAACAAGAGCAAGAAAAGAAGCTTCATAATCTGAGCATCTTTGTACGCCGTTGAGCGTGACTAGCCATCATAATCATCACTATCTTGATCCTTTCAGCTTTAACTGCATTTTTTCAAACCATATACAAGGAAAATGAAGTAGAATCCATGAAATATAGACTGAAAGCTGGGTTGATTGCCTGGACAGTGATTTCCTCGCAGAGAGTGAGGGAGTGCGCATAGAAGAATAAAAGTAGAAAAAGTTCGAATAATGCTTTCTGATATCTTTGAGAACTCGAGAGAAGAAACAAAGACTGCTGACGATTACATGAGACTAATGGTAAGAGTGTTCCTTCCTATTCGCCCACTCACTTTTGCTAAATTCATGGTACTTCAATTCGAATAGGCTTAAGAGCTAAAAAGAGTTACACATCCCACAAACGAGTAATGTACTTACGTACAACAATATCATCTTCTTTTGTGTGTCAAATTACAGCAAAAAATTAGACAAGAATCTTGTTTGCAAGATTATTAGTTAGAAACAAAAATCTTTATGGCAACAGTAACTCGATATTAATATTCAACCTTTGCACCAACGAAATCATAGAACTGTGGAGTATGCAATAATAATATGAAACACTCGTTGTATATTTTATGATGTCATGGCCTTTCCTGTCTCCTGTTTTGCCAATCTGTCAGTTTAGTTCAGATTCCGTGTTAATTATAATAATAACTTGTTACTACGAAAAAGATACATAATACATGGAGAAAAAAAAGCATTACATAAAATATAAATTCTTTCCTTCATAATATTCTCCACATTATACTCTTGTTAGTTTGCTAAAGTGGCACTTAATACTCTCCTTACGTCGACAAGTGCAGAAAGTTTATTTTGTGCTTCTCATTGTGTACACTCGTTTTAAGCTCTTTTGATGGTGATAAGCGTGTGTACTTTGGATTCGACTAGGTTCCACCAACGAATACAGGGGAAAACTGGTAATAGTGTTCTCTGTGGACGTCGTCGTTATCACCATCGCCATCATCACGATCGTCGTTGTCGATGTAATACCCTGATTATTATTTCGCTACAATTTCCTCCTTCTTTTTTTTGCAATTTTCCATAAATGATACTAATAAAAATGTATAATGCATGCAAGCTTCTCCGAAGAGCGACATACATGAACAATTCAATATGAATTGGATTGTTTCTAGGCAGGCAATATAAGCCATGCGATGCCAGAAAATCGAGTAAAGCACGATATTATTACTATGACGTATTTTTTTTGAGGAGGAGGCAGACAAACCTGAAGGTTATCTGTGCATTGCATGCATGCATACATGTTTTAAAATATTATACATTATTCAGCTCTCTGTGTGTTACCCTTGCTTTCCTCATATTGCTCAGCTGAAAAATTTTGCTACTTACTCCATTTTACAATGAGTGCTATTATTATTGCCTACTTGTCCTCCTGTCTTGCTGCGGTCTTCTCGCGTTCAACTCATTCTAGAGAGCACTATCTAGAAAGTGTGCAAATGAAAAGGAAGGAAGGAAGGAACGAATAACTGAGAGGTGGTAAAATATTCACCTTACTTGTTCCCCCTCCATTATTTTTCATCAATTGCCATAAAATGGTGCATACATGCATAAAAATATATACATGTCATGCTTTTCTATTTGGTGGAATCAAAAATTCAGAGAGAAAAATTACCAGTTCAGGGAAAGTTTAAGCTGTAGTTTGCTGTACTATTATCATTTTTATTGCTGCTGCTTCCTACCTCATACATCAGAATACAAGGGTACAAAGGTAGAATAGTTTTTAGTAGAAGAGCATTCTTTTGTGTGTGCAAGTCTCATAATATTTGTGAAGAAAAGGACACACATGAATAATACGGGGAGAAGAGAGATAGAAGGAAAGAAGAGAAGAAAGCATATTATTGTTATTATTATGGCTTATGACTACTTACATGACTGCATCTATATGGTGCCAAGAGTACAAAGTACAAAATCATGTGAAATTGTGTGTGATATATGGAAAATTGGGAATGCCATGGTTAATGGATAATACAACATTTTCCTACACACATAATATCCATCCATCTCTTTTCTATTTTTTTCCCTGAGTACTAAACTGGCTTTTGGCTTGGCTACTATATATTCGACATCCCATGACAAAGGAACTATTGAAAGCTCTATGTCATAATTGCTCGAAGCCGGCCCTTTCAGCGGAGACATTTTCAGCGGCGGGTACATTTTGAGCAGAGGACACTTTCAGCGGATGCATTTTCAGCGGGTGTCTTTTCAGCGGACGACATTTTCAGCGGATGAAACTTTCAGCGGATGTATTTTCAGCGGATGACATTTTTGGCGAATCATACTTTTTGCTCAAAACATTTTTCCACACGGAACTTTCTGCGCATGGCATTTATGAGTTTGGTATAAGACCAGAGAATTGAGAAAATTTATGGCCACGAGACCACAATAACGTTTGTGATAGGTTTCTCACTGTTGATTTGTACACACTATGTTCTACGGTCAAAAAATAGGTGAAAAATACGATTCTTTCCAAATTTAATCCGAAATATTATAGAGAAACGCTAATTGATTAAAATGATACATACAACACACATATAGAGTCAGCCGTTTGTCTAATAATTCGCTCCACAAACGACCAAAAATACATTTAATTCATGACGTTTTTCTTTGAAAAGAGTTATAAGCCAAAATACAGACTATATAACTATGAATAAGTTATCATTTCTATCCTTAAACG